>RXPK01002896.1:0-63468 GCA_004143645.1 Protaetia brevitarsis | reverse complement strand
TAAAGCATTTGATAGCTTAAATCACTCTATTTTACTGAGCAAACTAGAAAGAATGGGTATTAGGGGGAATGTAAATGACTGGTTTAGATAATATTTAAAAAACCGTAATGTTAGGGTTAGAATTATGTCCTGTCAGCAAGTTATGATGTTTCTATGGGCGTACTTCAAGGTAGTGTTTTGGGTCCGTTACTTTTTTTGCTGTTTGTCAATGACTTACCGCACAATATTACAACTGGTGAGGTTTTTATGTACGCTGATGACACCACTATCCTCGTGAGTGCACCGAATAACGATTGTTTGTTAAATAAGTTGTTGCAAGCGGTACACGAGTTTGATTGTTGGTGCTCAAATAACCAGTTGCTCATTAATTACGAAAAGACGCAAATTGTTGAATTTACTTTTAACAAACGCGACGCGGGAATGATTAGTGGCACTCAACTTAGCGAAATAGACATACAGAGTAAGGCAACAGCGGGATTTCTTGGATTGGTAGTTGATACCCACCTTTTATGGTCTGACCATTTGGCGATCGTAGCTTCAAAGTTAAATAAATGTTATTATATTATTCAGAATTTAAAATCAACACTAGGCTCCAATTCTTTATTAAGTGTCTATTACGGTTTGGTATATCCAATCTTGTCATATATTATAGTGGTCTGGGGACAGGCATGCAATGCGCACGGCCTGCAGCGCATATTTATAATTCAAAAAAGAATAATTTGAACAATGTATCATCTACATGCTTAATGCTATTTTCATAACCTGCCTTTTTTATATTTTTTTATATTTCGTGATTATTCTTATTATCTTTATTTTTTTACTGCCAATATCTGTAAAGATCTAAAGGCAGTAAAGATATATTATTATATTATTAAAGTTCGGTTTATTACAATGGTAGAATAAATTAGGGTTGTCGTAGTTATATCAGGGCTATCCTGATGACGAGAGTAGAAACACTGCCGAAACGTCGGATTTAATCAATCCAACAGACGATAGAAACGGCTTAAACTTCAACTGATAGTCTCTAGTAGTCCATCGTTAAGAATTTCACGTCGTGAGTTATAATAATTGTTATTAAGAATTTTTCACCAACATCAGTGCGCTTCATTGGCTTCGTTTGCAGCTCTAAATAAGCTACTACCAATCGCGTGCCGTCCTCCAAAACAATTCCTAGGACGAAGGCAAGATCGGCAGCCGACTTGGCTTTCTTAACACAGATCCAATAATGTATCGGGGGCCGTGTCCGTTAGTTCGGTAATTACCCGGTCTAGTCTATTAGTTCGCGTCGTCGATTTCTCGACATGTTAAATCGTCGTCCGTAATGAAAATCGATTCGGTCCCGAAGCGGATTACCGAGATCTCACTTCGGAATTACGAAAGTCAATTAAAAGTTTACCGTCGGTGCTACTGTACCCCGATAAAAAGAGCTTGAAGGCGATCCCGTGTCGTAAAACTCCTCATAATACAGCGCGTTACTTTTGTTATTTTCGCTCGATGTAACTTTTAAAGTTTACGTTTGCGATCGCTTCGGTACGTACGCCCATTTGAGTAAATGGGAAATGAGAGCAAAATAAAATCCACATTTAAATCGGTATTGTGTTACTTTTCGCGTATATTTACTTTAAATAGTCAATTTAATGGTGAAATACGGTAAACGGGTCACGTCGACTGAGTCACTCCTCGTTACTTTAAAGTTCTCCTGCGTCCTCACGTCGGATCAACAATCCCGAAACAGTGGCGGAAAATCGGTAACGATCCCTGAAATTATTCCGTCACCCCTCGTATATAAAAGACCATCTTTACGTGTTTTCCCCACTTCCCCATGTCATACTAGTGGCACTAACTAGTATGACTTTCGCACGCAGCCGGCGTGCATGTAATGTAATTTTGAGTCGAATGTTGAACGACGCAACTTTACGACTCTTCCGAGTACAACAAGAAAAGATCAGGGCGCCCAAGACGCATCCCCTAACGGATCGTTTAGATTAGAGGCGCGCAGCAGTCGACTCACGTATATATACGGCGGTCCTGGAGGTAGGTTTAGAAAATTAGACGCCGGGGAAATATTAAAACTTTGTTTGTAGTTTTGCGGCCGCGATGGCTGCGAATATTTCGGCGAGAAAGCGGGAGTCGTTTCGAGCTAAATTAATTTCTTCTTCAGTAAAATGGGGAGGAAGTTTAGAGATAATAGGCTTTCATAAATTTTGGGAGAATTTAAGAAAAAGAAAGAAGAAAACACACGCAGAATAAGTAAGAATAAAAAAACATCTCTGGAAATAGGAAAGATTGTTGTATTTGATATCGAAACATTGGTAAAAATTTTACAGATCTAACTTTGTATCTGTTGCAAGCTATGAAACAATCTCCTCTGAGGCCGGTGACACACCAGAGAAACTAATTTCACGAAACTTGTATATGAAAAATGTTACATGAAACAAAATTTCTCGTTTAAACACATATCAGTAAAACTTATTGTATGAATTGTTGCGTATACACATTTATCTAAAGTAGTTGCAAGTATGTCTTCCGACGAGGATGACGTGCTTTTATTATGGTGGGCAAACCGCAGGCGCCGAAGTAGAGGCATTAAGAAAAATAGACGATTTTGGATACACCCTAGTAATGAAAGAAACCTGCAACATAGTGCTACCATTATTGGAGAGGAACTCAAACAACATCCTGATAAATTTAAGAATTTTACAGAATGAACAAGTCAAATTTTTATCGGCTACTAGATCTGGTTGGGCCTTTAATAGCAAAAAAGGAAACCCATTGGAGAAAACCTGTTCCGGAAGAAGAAAGATTGCTAATAACACTAAGGTAAGCGATTTTTTTAATAAAGGTAAGTATTATAAATAACATATTATATACATGCTTGGTGAAATCGCGTCGCCACTGCTGAGCCAATTCCTTACAGGGTTTTTTGTACACAATTTAATGAATTTGAAGTTTGAGTTGGTACAGGTTGCCAAAAAATTGGTGTTATGCTAGCGTTGGTTGATGATGTACGTGACCCATCCATTAAAATATCGTCTATAAGTTGACTCACCTTGCATCTAAACTGCCTCATTTGCCTATCATTCATCTGTTCTAAGTCTGGTAATAAACTCAACAAAAATAATCGTTTTGGATTATCACAAACTATTTGCTTATTTTTAATGTATTCCATAACATAGGCGTCAACTTCGCCGTCTTTGTCAGGTATTTTTTTTTATGTTTCTTTGGCGGTTCTACATGTCTTTTTTTTGTTTAACTGTTCAGAGGTAGCATCAGCCGGTTGTTCTAATGCATGTTCGTCTTCATTGCGGCAAGTTGTCAGTTCAACATCATCTTCATCATCTTCCTTTTCACCATAATTGGGTTCTGGGCTATCTAGAGATGGAAGTGGTGGCAGATTGCTCGCCATGTCTTGACTATTCTTGAGTTTATATAAGGTTTTACAAACTGCATTTCTTTTATCGTGTCTCTAGTTTTTTTAGTTAATTTTTTGCTTCTGCTTCCACTAGGGGGTAATTTAATGGCTCTGGTATACATTATGCGTAATGTCCTCCATGTTTCTTTACATTCTCGGACTGTAACAAAATAACAATTATCGTATTTTTTTTTTGTTTTAGATATTTAGCTACAGGTGTAAATTTTAAACAATTGGGGTTCACTTTTATGAGAGGAGCCTTAACGATTGGAGCAGTAGTAGCGGAAACTTGCCAAGCTATATGGACTTCTCTTCAGCCTTTGTATATGCCTATACTTACAGAAGACGATTGGAAAAGAATAGCTGAACGTTACAACTTACTTTGGAATTTCCCTCATTGGCTGGAGTCTATAGATGGAAAACACTTTCGTGTTCACAAATTTGCTAACACAGGCTCCAGAAATATGAACTATAAAGGTTATTTCTCAGTCCAACTTATAGCTTGTGCAGATGCCGATGGATATTTTACTACAATAGACGTTGGTGACTTAGGGCGTAACAGTGATGGAGGTGTTTTCCGCACATCTCGATTAGGCCGATGGCTAGAAAGAGGAGGTTTCATCTGCCACCAGCTGAAAAACTACCACAAGATGAAAATGGTCCAATTATTCCCTTTTTCTTTTGTGGAGATGAAGCGTTTCCGTTAAAAAAATATCTTATGCGACCTTACCCTAGAAGAGTTTTAACGAATAAAAAACGGATCTTTAACTACAGGCTAAGTAGAGTTCGAAAATGTATTGAGTGCAACTTTGGTATGTTAGTTTTCAAGTTTAAAGTTTTCGAAGGTCCGATGGTATGCTCCGAGAAACGTGCAATATCGATTATTAAAACAGCATGTATTTTGCACAATTATATTCGCAAAACCGAAGGCTGCTTTCAGGAGCCGAAAGATTTCACAGACATTGAAGAAAATCATTTAGATGAGGAACAAAATGGCATAGAATATGATGAAATACCTAGAAATGTGAACACATCTTGGGAGATAAGAGATTACGTTTCTGATTATTTTGTAAAAACCTACATCTCACCATGGCAAAATAATTATACCGTATAAATCATAAATCTTTCAAATAGAAGTACATAACCTTACCTGGTTCGTTCATTTCCTGAGCCACTTTTTCACATGCTGCATTTACAAATTCCCGTTTGCTGTATTCGGGTAATTGGAAATTGTATAAACGCGGGTACTGTTCCACAATTTTTGCAGGTTTTACTTGAAAATCGTATCCTTCTTTCGGCATTTTCATAGGTGTAGTTAATATAAAAAAGGTATTTCGTCTTATTGCGTTCGTTAACTATCACCCGACGAATGAAACAAGTCACAACAAACAGAGCACGTGGCGCTTCACGAAACTTGTTTACAATGTAATTGTAAAAATCTGCTTTTCTGTTTCGGAAACGCCAGTGTGTTCCGTCTCATTTGGGTGTATGAGTTACGTCATCATGAAACGAATTTCCTGTTTCATGAAATTAGTTTCTCTGGTGTGTCACCGGCCTAACTAATCTTTTTTCTTGTTTCAGAAACCCATCACCTAGAAAGTGTTTCTGCCTATGAGAACATGGACATTAACTAAATTACCAAGACGAACACTTCAAACAAAAGAATATCCGTTTTTTTTTTCTGGAAAAACCGCCAGCTTAAGTGTAAACAGCCTCTACAAGCGTTCACATAACTTAGTCCAAGATAACAATTCTCGACAGCAGAAATTACTTTCGTCCGACGCCATTTTTCCTCTCTTTCGCAAAACTAACACGGTAAAAATATTTTCCCGGCCTTTTCCGTAGAGCGCATGCATATCGCGCGTTTACCTCCAACTACCGCTTGCTATGATGCCAGTATATTTATTTGCTGCGGCGGCACACACACACACATGCCTGGCCATCCAAAACCACTCGCACTCATCAGCTGTTCTCTTTCCCAGCGTCTAGTCTGATGCGCACAGGGCGAAAGTACGCCGCTGTATTTACATATTACCGTCTCCCGGCTTCCCCACTTCTTCATATTACAATAATACCATCTACATTCAGACATTTCCATCTTCCCGGCGGAAAGAAGACAAATATTTGTATAATGGAGTAGTTTTCCGAGAGCGATCCTGTTCTCTCGCATCGCCGGCTCGGAATTATCATAATGAAGGTTGATTTCCATTGTTTTATTTGCTCTCTCGGATGACGGGAAGCGAAACCGATAGAGGACTGCATTTATGTAATTAAGCGCCTCGCTATCTTCTCGTGTTTTTTTTTTTCTTCTCTTTCCTCTCCGTTTTAACTCTGCGGTTTTTCATTTCTACTCTTCGCAGAATTTCAGCCGATGAATAATATTTCCGACGTGGCGACTAGGGGTTTTCAATTATGCGCTTGATTAGTGTTAAAGTGAATTCGTGCCGGTTCGCTCCGGAGGTCTTAGAATCGATCGATGGAGTCTATTAAACTTTATGGCTCCAATAATTTCTATTAGTGAGCAGTGCTTCTGATAAAGTCGAATAATTTCATTTTAAAATTCCTTTAATATCAAAAGGATTTTACTTGAACACTTTTGCTTTACACTATGATAAATGAAGAGTACAAACAAGGTAGTCATTTTAAAAACGTGCTTGAAAACAAAGCTTTACCCTAATTAATGTATATTTTAATTAAATACTGAATGAAATTAAGTGAGAAATAATTAATTGTGAAATGTCAAACGTCAAATGATTAGTATAACTGGTTGCCTATTCGTCAGTTACCAATGCATTGAATAGTTGCGAATAAAATTAATTATGGATGGTTTAGTTTGTTAGCTTAGTTTTGGATGGAAAACTGTTAGTTGTTAATAAATATACAATATTTATTTTTTGATTTAGTTTTTTAATTCTTACAAATAATATTTACATCTACTTGTATATAAGTACATTCATATATATTAAAGTTACTACAAGTTTTACCAAACCGCATCGTATATTCGTGATTAATTCACACTTAAGTTGACATTACATCAACTCCGACCGCAAGGCGACAAACTTAGTTCATATTTCACGTGCCACGACGGCGTTCGGAGAAGATGTTACCATTGAACGCGGTTTTGGGCGACGACAGACCGGCCAACTTCACACGTGATCAATTGGCTGTGAATTACGCTTCGTCTCGCGCAACGAAACTACCGCCGCGCAACACGGAGAGAGAGAGAGAGAGAGAGTGAGAGAGTTCGCCCGGGAAGATCTGCCGACATTCATCTTCCTTAATCGCGAGACGAAGTACAGATAGGGGTATTTAAAACTCATTATTCATATTACGGAGCGAGTTGTACGTAGGTACAACCTTAGGTAGGTGAAGTTTCGTCGCGAGTACGAGTAAAGTAAGAGTTATATACGCGCATCATACGCTGGAAACGAGCTTTAAATCCGGTTGGAGTAAAGTTGAGAGTTATGAGTTTGTTAGGTGCAGGATGAAGGTAGTAATACTAGAATATTTCGTATTATATTTATTTTTTAGTGCACAATTTATCACTTTTGTAAATTTTAATAATCATATTTTAAAAGCCACTCCTGGCAAATTTAATTTAATAATAATTAAATATATTGTGATGGCACTTATATTCTACTATTATTTAAAAGGGAATGTTACTATTTTACTTAGTTATATTTTAAAACTAATTAGATATAATAGGAAAAGGATATAATATGTAGCAGCAGACAGCTAGACGATGTCCAGGTGATGTAGGAAATCTCTGCATTTGGCAAGTCCTTCAAGGCATTTTTCTTCAGAATTTTCCCTTCAGGAAGTAAAGATGATCAGCAGTGATATACCTACACATCGAAAATGAATATTAGAATTTTAATAGTGTACTATTACAATAGATTTTGACAGATCAAAATTGGATCCAAGTTCAATTCAAATGAACATTCTTATTATTTTTACTGTGTATTTATGTCAGTTAAATTTAGCCTAATAACGTTTGTATCTGTATTGGCAGTCCAATTGCTTTGATATGTCAACAGAAAGACATGGGGAAATTGCTGGAAATTGGGTTCTGTAACAATTCTATGTGTATAAATGGTTGCCTACCTTTTAGGTGCAATAATGAATTTTAAGATTGTTAATTTTATATAGTAATAAATTTTAAATGTATTTTTCTCATGATCTACTGACGCCTACCTTCATCATATTTCAATTGTGAGGTGATTCCAGATTTTAAAATTTTATTTATTTTCACTTCGTTTAAACATCTGACAGTTCATACAGTCACATGGATATTCTCATGTATAAAACAATGGAGGTTCCCCTCATTTCGGTTATATTAACGGATTTTCACAGACAGTTGGACTCCTTGACGAAGACAATCGCTTTTAAGTCAGTTAAAACATTTTCAATTCGAACCATTCAGCAGCCGACCTTTGTTCAAGGCAGACCTATTTCAATTTGTTCTTGTAAAATTTAACGGCTATTTCGATAAAATCCAATTTTATTTCAAATTACAACCTAAAAATAATTGTTATTTGTTAAACAAAGTTCATCACACAAATATTATCCAAATTATCTACTACTTTTTGGGTAATTTTTCTTCAACAACGATTTTCCTGAGTCTCCTGATATGTTCCAGTCCTGATTGAGCCAGACTTTGTGATCTGTAGTACTTATGATGTACCAGGGCCCTGATTCGACACCTGAACAGTGCTGACCACTCCGATGTCTGCAGAATTCGGTCCTGTAGAAGGTATTCTTCTCGTCAAATCTACTTAAAAATAAACGTATTATTTCAATTCCAATCCAAATTTAATTATACTTATAAGAAATTTCATTTTTATTCGTTCAGAAAGAATTGAGGTTAGAAAATTGTTTGTGTCGTCTGCGAAACCGTTCGCAGTTACTTGGGGAAATTTGTGTAAATAGGTTTATAAGTATTTATTATGTATTTACGTTACGAACCAATATCCAGTAATTTACCATCAAGGTTGGCCATTCTGTCTCGCACGTCTATTTAAGCCTAGCTTAACTCAGTTTGAACGGTCAGAAAACGCGGGAATTTTGAAATTTAATTTAAACGTATTTACGTTCGAAACTATGAATTTAATTTGGAAAAAGGTGGAATTACTTGTAAAGCTTTAGTGTTATTAATTAAACGGACTCACGTGCTTACCTGAGATAAGAATATCCAAAGATTTATGTCTGACTTTAAACAAATTCACATTTAGAATTTTTTTTTATTAAATAAAATCACTTTTATCCACACTTAAATGTTTTAATTTTACATAAGAGATTGAATACTATTGAGGCACAACATTATCATACCTATGATATCATTTAAGCTGGTCATTAACAATAAAATTGAAGGAGAGACCTTTTTTTGACAACATCGTCACACAAAATCTCTACACTTACTGAAATATATAAGAGAGTAACGAGCTATTCATTATTTTTTTTTATGTCACCGCCCCTCGATCGGAAATATCTCGCCCTGCATGCCATCTGGCTGGTGAGACAGAACACTTCTATATCAAAATTATTAAAGATAGATGACTCTGGGATATATAAAACTTGATTTTTTTTTTCTAATTCAATTAATGTATTTCTTTTAAAATTAATTTTTTTTATCCGGCCTGTATGCTACTGTGTAGCATAACAATATATTTACTCGTATCAACATCATAGATCTACAAGAAACGTTGTAAGTGAAGCTTATATTAGAAGTTACATAAATAATAATAAATCTTCTAACTCCTACTGTGCCGTTTCTTTCATTGTCCTGTATGGTGCTCCATCGCGTGTGTCACCGACTGACTACATGTACATACTTGCATCTCGTACGTCCTCTATACACGTATAGACAACCAATTTCCTGTCTAGAGCACCCCTAAGGAGAACTAAGTCGATTATTTGCGAGTCTCGAGCGAAAGAGGCGTCAGACAGTTCCCCGATATCGCGGCATCCTAATGTGTAAAATATAGTGACAATTTCATCCCCCCTCTACGTATGCAGCATTTTCCATCATTTTCGAATGGCGACCGCGCGACTTCACACAGTTACCGTGTATATACGAGGGCGTATCAGGTAACAACCTTAACAGAGGAAGAAATGCAGAAATATTCGAATTTCCCGTGGGAGAAACGCCGGAAAATGAATTCTCCCACCCTTTTCTGCGCTCCGCGGGCGCTCAGATCACGTTTCAGTTAGTCAGGGGGGGGGAAGCGATCTACTTTCCGAGTTTTTGTTATTGTTGTCGCCATACATCTATAGCGTTGGCATTCGGAAACTGAGCTGTCGGGCGGAATATTTAAGATTCGTTTATATGTGAAGGTGATTCATGCACTGGTAAAAAGTTTAAGTTACCGGTTTAAGTGAAATTATGTAGGGATTTTTTTGTATAATAAATAATATTAGGCTTAACTGACTCATCGTTTACTTGTATGGCTAGTCGCTTTTCTTTGCTAATAATACGAGGGTTATTACTTATATTTTGAGCTTCATTATAAAACAGAAGTAATTTGTCATTGAAACTTTGTTGCTTTTCAAAATATTCTCAAATTTTCAAAAACAAGAAAATCTGTTTATAAATGAAATGGTTGTAAGGCACTTTACTATCCATACACTGTTGAAAATATTACGGTGTTGGCGTTAATTTTGCGCTAGTCAAATATTTTAGTGTTGATTTTTACAAACTTTGCCAGACGAATTGACTACATGTGTTTAGTAGAACAGAAATTACTAGAATTTGGTGTGAATTCTTTGTTCAGATATGAGGATTTACTATTTTCTCTAGACATTCAGAAGCATCAACCAATCAGAATTTTTCCCTCGGATAGAAATATAGAAACCCCACCTAATCTAATACAGTATTGCATTATACGCACCACCTGCATTGCACGTTTATCTGTTTTCGAGTTTGTTTCTGCGTATTAACATATCCAAACAAACCACCAAATGTGACTGACCTGCAAAGTGTAACCTTGTGTTATTAAACGTTAATTCCAGTGGGCATAAAAAATTTCAAACATTCTTAAAGACGTATTGGGAACAACTATTTACGTAATTAGTTCAGATTTGAATCAAATAGCATAAACATTCACTTAATTTTATAATGGTTCTCAAAAAATCATTTTAAAATTAGTACGTTTAGTTGAAACCCAAACTTTTGAATGAGAGGTTCTGTATATTTATAATTGAGAAAACGTCTTAAAGAGAGAATATTATAGCACTAAGAAATAGGAGTTGCATATTAAAAAGACTTTGTGTTTAGAAAACGGTGTTAAATCATCCAATAGATCGCATTCATTTAGTTAAACAGCTAGTAAATTTGTCTAGTCTAGATCAAATAAAATGTGCTAGGAAAGATATTCATAATTCCACGTGTTAGTTGGACAAAATAACCCCTTAGCAATAGACAATACTTGACTATCTTTGTTCGTCAAATTTAAACTTCTATAGTTCTCGACAAAATAACACGAAAACAGTGTGGACCTCTCCTGACTATTAAATTAGTCAAGAAAGTGTTAAAATTTTCAACAGTGTAGGAATCTAGACATATAAAATGAAGAAGAGTAAGTTTTAATATTATAATACATGGTTTTTGCATTTTATCAATAAATCGTAAGGTCAATCCTGTGACCGCACCCCAGTGCTATTAGTAAATGTACTGCGTTTTATGTTGCTTTTTGCAATAATTCATCTGTTATGGCTGCAACAAACATTGACCGATAAAATCAAAACATTTTACGATGAATTGATAATTTTTTTTCGCAATTTATAGCACATAGGGAAGTGCGCCATATGCAATTTATGGCGACTGCAATAGCAGTACCAGAAAATGTAGAATATATAGAGAGACAAAAGCGTTATATGATGATCGACCAAATGAAAATATATTATGGACGTTGTATACCTACGCATGTTCGCCAACGCGATCCAATATATCGCCCGTTGCATTATTATAAATAATATATTTTCATTCATTAGGGGCGAAGCTGGCTATTCGTACTCTCCACATGCCGGCCGAATAGTGAGAAATGGACACCATTAACAAAACCGAAACGTAAAATATTTCGCACATTAAACGCTAACGCATTGTTTAACGTTTCACGCTGCGTCGAGATAAACACCGCTCGCGGAATATAAAACGAAATTTAATTAATCCACCCTGTACGAATTCAGAGGGTATGATGTAAAATTTGAAATCTGTAGAATATCTGCCGGTATATAACGTGAAAAAAATAATCTCATTTCTGTAGATATTAAATTCTCAGCGATTTTACTCTGACACGGTTCACGCCTGCGAAATCGTCACGGAATCTTAAAACCACGCAAAAGGAAGCAATAATATAAAGCCCGCCTCAAGTATGAAATTCGAATTGACAGATGGGGACGTGCGAACCATACGTTCGACTTCGCGCAAAGTTATTAAAAGATTTGCCGGCCGACCACCGTAATGTCCAGCGAGAATCTTCCCCCTGTTAGTTCGTGACCGAAAACCAATACTCACGACTACGGCCGGCGCGGACATGCATCGAAAGTCTGTGGTTACCAACTTTTTAACTTGAACGTCAAATTCCGTCCGCTGACTGCGCCATTTCTCGCCTCTTTCCGTTTTATGACGGGAAAGAGAGTATTTTGCAGTCAGTTTTGGATTAAGTATTTTACCCCACTTGAAGGGATTATTACACTGAGACAAAATTGGTGCATCAGGTGTGCACAAATTGTATTCAGGATGGCTACAAGGATCGCATTGTGTATAATTTACTACATTTATTGTGCTTAAAAGATTGTGTGAAAACAAACATTGTAGTTGTGGTAGATGTTTATACACAAATAAATGTATTCAAATGCACAATTTGTGAATTAACTTAAACAAATAAATGTCAAAATATAAACATATTGTTTCCCGACTATATACTTTCAGTGCACATTTTGGCATTTTCTTGTGTAGATGTAAATACATTGTTGTGTGATAATGAATATTTTCTTGTGCAGATAGAAATGCACGTTGCTCCAATAAGTATACATATTTTGCGCATAAAACCCTATCGACTGCTGCTAAAATGTACATTTTTTTTGTGTTAATATATGCATTTTATTGTAAATTTATGTGAATTTACCTGTGTATTATGCGCTTTTAATTGTACAAATGATGTAGGGAGATGAGAAGAAATAAAAGCATGTAATAATTTAACAAGTTTTTAATGAACTTAAGAATAAGTATACCCGACGACAGGAAGTCTTAGGATATCACTCCTGACGAACCCACCCGAACCTATTGTTGTCTCTCTCATATCAACTCCAGATAGCAAGAGACAACAATAGCTTCGGAAAGGCTCAGTTCGAAGCGGTGCCCTGAGATTTCTTATCGCAGTACTTTCCTTCAAATGTTTTTTTGTAATTCATCTAATTTCCATTCTATTAACATATTTTTTACATAATCATCTATCTTTGTAAAACACATACGCGTCTAACAATATTCACAGAAAAAAATAATGGACGCAACGGTCAACGCTAATATACAAGCTGATAGAACTTGTACGTGTAAAACGCATATATTTGCCTAAAATGGCTAAAACGAACATCAATTACCAATAGACTCAACGCATGGTGCACGTGACGATCATGTGACTGTTTGCATCCAATATGAATCTGATAAACATCTAATATGCATGTATTTTTATAAACGGGAAGGGGTAGGTTACAAGTATTGTATTCTCATTTACACTAAAATATACATAATTATACATTATTCATCAATAAATTATCTACAAAATGGAATGTTGCGGTACATTTCTACAAAGGTACATAATACCAAATATTATACGAGTATACGTATTGTCAAAGAAATGTTCCACTGGCGCACTACAGATGACATCACCAGCATTTGCTATTTGTTGTGCATTGTAGTGGTAAATATATTTCCATAAGAGAATACTTGTGGTGCCATCTATAGTACGCCAGTGGAACATTTCTTTGACCATATGTATATTGGTATAATATTTGATAACAGTAAATTTTAATAACATAGTGCAGTTCAAGTTCATCTCGTAGCAACAAATTGTATACATCTGTCTAACACAACCGATTATCGGATATGCATACACATTGTGCCATTTTAAACATTCCTTGTGTATAAAAGCCTACAATCGAAAATACACAAATTAAGTTTACATTTTTGAATAGTACTGTTGCCTAAAATGCACAATTGATGCAGAAATTATATACAATTAAATCCACACAGCGTTGCGTATAGCTCTGTACACTAATTTTTCTCAGTGTAGTTTTGTGTTCGAAGTTGAAAAGAATTGCTAGAACTCACAGTAAAATTTAATAAAATAGTTAGGAAGCAAGTACAACAGATTTTATTGCTAGATAGATAACCTAATTATGGACATGCACAAGTGCAAATTATTTTTTCCTTGCGTAGGCTTTCACGGCCGGTGTAACTATAACTAACAGCTTCTTGCGGGTTTCGCCGTGTGTCAAAACTTTCGCTCGACGTTTCGCTGTTCATACTGACAGCTTCTTCAGGATAACTGAACTGAGTTCAGTTGTGAGTTCACTGAACAGTTCAGTTATCCTGAAGAAGCTGTCAGTATGAACAGCGAAACGTCGAGCGAAAGTTTTGACACACGGCGAAACCCGCAAGAAGCTGTTAGTTATATTTTTTCCTTGTTTGTTGTAATTGAATTTGAGCTTGTAGAAAGTAATGCGATATTACCAAACGTTGCTGTCAATTAGAGTTTGCAGCATCCAATATATTTTGCTCTGGTAAGTTATGTTTTGTTTTGGAATGATATTAGTAGTAGATAACTTAAGAAATTTTATATTAACTAATAAGAAAAAAAGTCTTTGATTCAAGTGATTCACTTTGAGGAAAGACAAGTATTCAATTCCACAATAGCTAATATTAGTACCAGTACTCCACACTGTACAAAGTTGGTAATATTTGAAAGCTCATTAAAAAGTTGGACAGCAATATAAAAAAAAAGCGATAACTGAAGAATATTAAAGGTGAGAATGGCTTTAATTGAAAAATAACGATACCCAAAGACTATTTTTAACCAGGGCCGTTCAATCCCACCAGCGTTCCCGATTTTTTTGGGTAATCTACAACACTTTTCGGTTTAAATAATTTATCGGAAAGCACTTTTAAAGTTGAGGACCTTTTACGGCACTTACCCCCCACACCATTGGCCCTCTCTCTCTCTTTCTGAGTGCTTCCGGAAAAGTTGAAGCACTAAAGACAAAGTTTATGATACTCCTACCGATTATCGTGGCCTTAAATAACTAACTGGGAGAGATTTTCTTCGGGCGCGCCCGAGTTGATGATAATACCGAGGGGAACCCGAATCTTTCTGTTCGATTATTCCGAAAAGTTACATAAAATTTTGCCGTTTTAACGAAACCGTTCAACGGTTCGAACTTTAGGTGAGGACCGAGTATATTATTCTAAGGGAATTCGCTTCCCTCTCTCTGGAAAATAAGAATTAAACGAATTTAAATGAAAACATCCGCCTACATAAATATATTGATTGAATCGATTACTCAGGACGACGGCAGCAGCGCTCTTGTTTTCCTCTTTTGACAGCCGACAGTCGCACAGCCGCTCCAGATATCCGTATGTGGAGTAATTGATCGCCGTGTAAATAAGAGCCGGCGACCGTGGAGGCCATTGTGACCGCAGATGAAACGTCAAACAGACCATGATTTAAACGCGATTCATCGCGCGGTGAAGAAATTGGATTTGCGTCCGCATCACAGTTTTAATGGGGAACGAGGAGGCGAGTGACTCTTCGGTCTAAAACCGAAAATTATCGGTCTCCTGGGCATTGTGCTAAATTTAATGGAAAATTTCGCGAGACCGTCGTCTGGTATGTTTTTTTTTTTTCTTTAGATTTACGACGATGAAGAGAGGACGTTTTTATTAGTGTTAAAGTTGATTACAAGAGGATAGAGTCTCTGTGAGAAGAAATGTCGTAAAGATTAAATAAAATCTCTGGTGCATTTCAAAGTTCAATCTATTCCGTCTTTATCATTTAGAATTTTTGTTACTTATGTAATATTTACAAGTTAAATGTTGTTTTTAACGTTTTCCCATTTTTTTTTTACTATTTTTGTAATTGTTTATTTTTTTCTTTTTAAAATATATTTTTCAAAACTTTTTATCTCTTTTTTGCAATTTATATTTTTCATTTTTTTTTAATAGTACCCCCTTCCCCCGCTTTCTGTCTCTTTTTAATTTTTTTAACATTTTTTATTTTTTCACTTTAAATTTTTTTAATATTTTTCTATTTTCGCTTTTGTTGATTTTTTATTATTTTTTTAAATATATCTTTCTAAACTTTTTGTTTTGCAATTTTGTTTCAAATATTTTTCGAATTATGCTGTTGTAAGAATTCGAAATTCCATCCTGTATAATGCGAGAATTTAAATTCATTTTATTAATACGTAGTTGATAGGTACCGTGGCATTTGTTGAGTAGCGTCTGCCTCACAGGAAACAATAATCTATTTTCGTTTAAAGCTATTACGTGAAAACCGTAACTCGTTCGCTCTCTCTCTCTCTCTCTCTCCCCTAATAAATAATTTGAAAGTAACAATTACTAGAATTTAAGTTAATCAACATTGTTAAGTAAAGCCTAAAAAATTCATCTAAATAGTTGTGTTTTGTTTTGTCATTTGCTTGATACTTTATTAAATTCGTAGATTGTTAGCTTTACTTAATTGTCACAAAAAAAAATTCGTTGAAACAAAATTGTATATTGTTCATTCTGGTTCACTTGTTATTTTATTTAATTGTATGAAGTTATCATCGGTAAGAGCAAGCCGACGAGAAGGGTAAGTCGACAATCATTAGGCTAACTAACGGCCCTGCTTAGACTGATGGTGGAAAACACAGTTGGGAAACATCTTTGGCTAAAATTACTAAAACCATTCGCTACCGAACAAAAAGTTTGTTTCCCAGCAGTGGCTCGCCGGTCAAAAGAGCAGGAGGGGTTCTCTGCGAGACGGAATTTGGCTTGTCTCATTTTGTTACGATTCATTTTCACACCACTATATATACTTATATTTATAGTAAGAGTCACGAATTATTTTTGACAGCTAACTTCATGAGCTAAGTGATGTTGGTAACCATTACTGTGAGATATTTCTGAGGGGATTTCGGGTTGTCATTCTTCATGTATAAGGCGACGAGTCAACGTCAGCTGAAGTAATCTAACCTTTCACGTTTTGATGTGTGAATTTAATTGAGCTAATATCATCTAGGCTTTTTTGGTTATACTTAGAGGATGCATGAGCACATGTTTTGAAGATTGGCATTATTTAATTAATATTCCGCAGTATACCAGTTATTAGCAGATCTACCTCTAGAATGAATCATTAATCACTCAACAAATTGAAACGAAGGAGCACTTTGACATAATTACATTTCATCACAGGGTTTCAATACATCATATTTACAAGTTGGCTACTAGTCATACAAAAAGGCTGAACTATTTCGAGTACATCGAATGTGCATTGCTCAAGATCATCTAAAGTTGTATTTCATCCATCATATGCGACATATTATCCATTGCGATTAACCTAGGGGAGAATATCATTAGCAATTCCTATAAATGGTGAAGCCAAGAGTATTTCTATCAATATCTTGAGCTGTGAATGAGTTTAACTGAGTTACCTCCCTCAAGAACACAAAAACTGTATACATATTCCTGTGTATTCAACCATCCTGCCGTTGTATGAACGTCAGCAGAGATTTCCTGTGGGATATCTTGAGTGCGATCAACCTCAAACATTAACAAGATACAATTGGATGTTGACGACCACATTATCACCATATAGGAAATAGATAAGTACTTTTACTTTCTATATAGTATAAGTTAATGTCTAGTAAGCATACGAGCTCGTTCGATAATTCAAATTAACCTTAAATGTAAGATTCAGGTGACAGCTGATCACAAATCTGATTACGTACCTGCATATAAATGCTAATGCATTGTTTTATTTAAACCGTTTGGCCTTGTGATATTAACATTCCGTTTAAATTTCAATCTAAGCATTGTAATTTCATAACATAGTAGCTTTTTAGTCGGAATTTACCATCTAAGCCTTCGTAGTAACAAGTAATAGTTCGCTGTCAGATTAATGTTTACATATAATATATGTGAAGTTGCCGGTAACCTAAATAGGTGTGAATTTTGTAACATATCATTGCGCGAAATTTGTACACTGTGCTTCAACCGTTATTTCATATATTTATATCATATTATATTTTATACTTTATTATTGTTATTAAACTTAATATTAGTAAATTTAACTATTTTTATTGCCTCTTACGCTCCTCTCTTGCAGACCCTGTCTGCTGGCGCCCAAATAAAGAAACGAATAAGAACTACAGTAACCCACGACCTTGTGCCACCGAAAAAAGAGCTAAGCTTCGATTTTGAATGCAATCATTTTTGATAATTGCAAAGACAAACAGGGAGTAACAATTTGAATTTGGGCTAGCCATCCCCAAAAGTTTCCAGACAAGAAAACCCGTTCGTTACACTGTAAATTGATTAGTTTTGTAAATTTTATCGTATTATCCCATGTTAAGCTAGTCTTGTACTTCTTACAATGAAACGAGGCGTGTATTAAGCTATTTCGACCATCGATTATGTACTTTCGATCCGAAATCATGCCTTAAAGCTACGGAATTTTGACAATCTCTTGAGGAATTTGTCGTTTGAGGGCTTCGAACTTATTCCATAAGCGATTCGCTGGCACCATTGAAATAGAGACAAATCTGGGTCAACTTCTAATTTTCGCAAACGTTTTCGGATAAATCGCAATGTTCCCGTTCATTCACCGTCCTGAAAAGTTGATTAACTAAAGACTATTTCATCCCAAAACATATGCAGCAAATAATACACGTCACTGTCTCAAAGGTTCTTTCTTCAAATAAAAAAAATATAATTACTGACCAGGAACAAAATTTTTAATAAGTGATGTAACCTAGGAAGGAATATAGGGAAACCCTATATATTTGTCTGATAATAGCAAAGAGTAAGTAAATGAATTTTATGAAATTGTTTATGTAAAAAAAGTATTGCATGATGAAGTTTATAATCAGAGAATAGCACTGTTCAGGTTTTTGGGCTAAAAACTGTTTTGTTCACTGTTCATTTCATCGGTACTTCGTTCGAAATTACTTCATTCATTCTTCAACACTGGATTACAATGTTTAAGCATAGCTGTATACCGTAAAAGCATTCTAATACTAATTTATAAATGATAAGCAAACAGATATTTAAATGAAAAACAAGAAATTGCGTTTTTTTTTTTTAATAATTCCACCAAATTCAAGTGGTAAACTCCGCATAGATATTAAACTTAGAACAAATCCCACATCTTAATAATAAATAAACTACACAACTAAAGATTCCTTTCTCTTATTGTGTCGGATCCGGAACAATTCTCTTTAATTACATAAATACTTAATGGACACGCACAACCCCCACGAATGTCTTTATTATATTAACCGCTTTCCGTCGTCTCGTTCTCCCCATAGCGGCGCTGTAATTTCCCAGACGACGTTTCTGGAAGTCGTTTCGCATATCTGCTAGCCTCGCGGCCAATGCAGCGGCGGTTCGTTTCCCCCCCTTGAACCGTTGCATTACCTTAATTAACTTCCCGGGCGATACAAACATTTAGAGCAATTAGCTCTAATTCCACGGGCTGGCTAATGTACCGGAAAAGATAAAATTCGAAACGACCGGGCCCCCGGCCGCGTATAAGGAAACAAAACACCTGTATTTATATTTCATTAATATTTCAAGCAATTTCGTCCTGAACGAGAGGCCCATATTCGCCGTACTGATGGCCAAATAGACAGAAAATTAAATTTTAATAATTTATTAGGGCGTACGACCTACACACAGGAAAATGGCACCTACTTCCGTTTGGTTTTTTTGGATGGGGTTGAATGAATTAATTTTTTTGGCCATGCTTACTCAATCGCCTTGAACAAATATGTTCTGCGGAAGAGTTGATTTCCTATTTCGCTAATTAATTCTTGTTCGCTTTGAATCGTACAATAGATTGTGTTGTCGGTTTGTAATATAAGATAATAGTTACTTCTTCCAGTTTCCTCTAATTCCAATATCTTCTAGTGTTTCAGCATTATCAATCCTCGTATATAATCAGGGTTGCCAACTTGGTGAATTTTCCACTAAATCTGGTATGTTGAAAGCACGTCTGGTGTACACAAATCATATTCTAGTGGCTAGTGAAAAGCTTAGTGGTTTTTCTTTAATTTTAGTAAGAAAGCTAGTGAATTCATTGAACACGAAGATTAAATTTCATACATACATATAAATAAATAAATAAAAGTACAAAATAAAATGTCCTTTGTGTAATAGATTTTAAAAGTAACATTGTGCAATTATAATAAACAAAAAATTAAATAAAAGGGGATTTATAGCAATAAAACCATTGAAAGGGTATAAATAAAATACATATATAGATAAATTATGTGTAATATACTATACTAACTACAAAGATGTCTTTACTTTTAACAGCAATTTTGTTTTGGTCATGCCAAAGCTATGAAATTTATTATTTCC
The DNA here is from genome assembly GCA_004143645.1 of Protaetia brevitarsis. Taxonomy (NCBI): domain Eukaryota; kingdom Metazoa; phylum Arthropoda; class Insecta; order Coleoptera; family Scarabaeidae; genus Protaetia; species Protaetia brevitarsis. The sequence continues at coordinate 43,438 of RXPK01002896.1, read as the reverse complement.
TCTTAATGTATGCGATTATTCACAGAGACGTGAATCACCAATAGTCATTCAAATGACTTTCATGTAATTTAAAATAAATATTGTTTATTGTTGTTAGGATGATCCTATTTTACTTTAGATACATGCGCGCAAAGTAAATACACCTATAAAGGGGGTTGTTTATATATAGTAAAATAAAATAAACCAGAAAGTATTAAACATACGCTTTTGCATAAATATAAAAAAAAACAGTTGATGGCAATAGAGCTTTAATATATTAGGTATTACACCCTACTTAAAATCTTTATTTTCAAGCCAAGAGTTTTATTTGAAAAATGTAAACAAATAACACTATGTTGGTTGGACGCCCGCCGTAATCACAACGCTATTACTTTTCCATGTATCCGAGTTGGCAGGATTTCAAGTCATTTTGTTTTAATTATTGAATCTTTTTTTTTATTTGTGCTATACCTACCGATATAAACTATTAAGGTAAGTTTTTCAAGTTATGTATATATATATATATATATAAATATATATATATATATATTTTATAATTTAATACATAGTTTTTCGTGGTTTATGAATAGATGCTAAACCACAATATACCCAGAAATTTAGGCAAATCTGGCTCCAAGATCCTGAACTAAAGCAGTGGCTGCAAGCAGTAGAGAGCACACAAGGGTCTTGTTGCCAAATGCAAAATTTGTTCATCTATATTAAATCCCGGATATGCTGATCTTAAAACTCACGGAAAAAGTAAGAAACATATAAAAAATTCAAATTTAATTTTTGGAAAAACAACCAAAGATATCATTCAAAAAAGAAAATCAACTGCAGTCGATTAAATTTGCTGAAGCAAAACTGTCTCTCTTTATTGCAAAACATACAGCAATTTCGCCAATTGATCATCTTAATGATGTGTGTAAGGATATTTTTAAAGAGGAAACGGCTCACTTCCTAATGTTGCATCGTACTAAATGTAAAAACATAATTAAAAATGTTTTAGCTCCCCATTTCATTAAAGAACTGATCGATGATATTGGAGATAAGCCATATAGCATATTGTTAGACGAGAGCACAAACATAAGTGCTACCAAATATTTGGATTGTACTATAATTTATTTTAGCGAAAAATTTACGAAAGATTGTGCATACTTTCTTAGAGCTAGTATATGTATTTGGAAAGTTCTGATACTAATGGAATCGTAAATGCGTCAAAATCAATTTTACATAAGTTTAATTTAAAAATCAATAATTTGCAGGGCATAGGTTTCGATAACGCATCCGTTATGACTGGTGTTAATAATGGGGTTTATGTAAAGTTGAAAGAATATAATCCTCAAATAGTATTAGTAAAATGTTTAGCCATTTCTTTGCAACTGGCCGTATCATCAGCAGCAAGGGATTTCTTACCGCGTAATTTAGAATATTTAATCCGAGAAACTTATGATTGGTTCGCTAAATCTAGTCAGCGACAGTTAAGTTATAGACAGTTATTTAATTTAATAAATGATGGACATGATCCGCTTAAGATAACCCAGTCATGCTAAATTCGAGAGTCTGTACGAGTTTCTTTGATATGCATTTCTTATGTCATTATCATGAGAAATCAATACCTTCTTTTTCATTTGCAGCATGAACAAAAATAATACTGATCCATAAACTTGACGACTTTTCTCATTAAGACAATACAACTGCTGCCAGAAAATATAATATAATATATGTATATTATATATAATATATATTAATGTTTGTTTAAACCATTGTTTAAATTAATAAAAATGTATTACCTTTTTTAGTGTTACTGTATGTTTGTTATTTTAGTGTATAAAAAGAAATATAGAACTCGTTTTTAAATATTTTTTTTTGCTTCTCTTAAAATAATTTATAAAGTAATTCCTTTTCCAATTCTAGTGTATTTCTGGTGGATTTGTAATCTAGATCTAGTGAAATATGTCTGCTGATAATTGGCAAAAGTGTATATAATGCGTTTAGAATGTGAGTAAGGGCCGTTATGGTCGAGAAACCCTTACAAAAGCCACGCTGCTGAAAGTTTATCAGGCCAACCTTGTTTAAAAAGGATATTTCCATTACCTTTATTAAAATTAATTGAAGTACAATTGGAAATATATTATCAATATCATAATAATTGCAACTGATACTGATATGCAATTATACAGTAACTGTAATTATAGCTTATGGAAGCAGTTAATTGCTCTTTTTGCTCAGCACTGGTATGCTCGCAAACACTTCCACTCTATACAACTAATTCACCGGATACCAATTTAAGAACCCTCTAATCTTGAACAACCGCACCAGAAAATTGTTTCTCAACGCCAATAGATATACGACTTCCTCTGCAATAAACGAATTGATATTAATTTCAGCCGCGTTCCCATTGTACATTATCAGAGCCGCACATTGGAGCCCCCCCTCTCTCAAGGGTGTCTTCAGATAAATAAACTTTTAAATTGTATGAGCTCACTGTACGTCGGTGACTCACCTCCGTGAGATGATGGGGGCAGATAGCGAGGCATTAGGGGGTCGGGGAGTGACTTATAAATATCAGACACAGATAAGTGGAGTGTCCTCCTTGCGGCTTCTTCCATCTTCATCGACGCTGTTACCCCATCGACTCTCTATACTTCCCCCGATTTGTGATTTATGAGCGCCCGGGGATTTTCAGATAAATGGAATCATCTCTTATTTTATCTACAATTTATACTGCCGGTCGTAAAAATAAGTAGACCCCCAGTGCGGTATATATATAGGTATATCTATAGGTTCGCTATAGCGGAAATCAGATCTACCCTCTCGTATTTGCAGGCAGGCGGTAATAATTAATGAGGTGAGCGACCTCGTTATCATGTGTTCCCTTCGATCGGTTTTTCGGATAACATGCACGGGGAAAAATATAGTGAGATTATTCACCACAATTGTAATATGCCATACTATAAATGATAGTTAGTACGTATTCACAGCTATCATCAAGGTGAAATAAAAAGTATGAAGCAGCACATCATTATTGTAGTTTTACAAAAGCAGTTACTTGTATACTGCCCGACAAAAATAATGTCATAGTCTATAGCGCAGTGACTATAAAAACTGCTCATCATCTGAACAGGCGCGCGTTCGGCTACCATCGGCTTATGCAGGTAGGAAGTTTATTGGAGTATCTACGCATAAAACACTTGGTAATTAAAAAAATCAGATTGGAAAATACAAAAAATCGCTGTGGACTACGACATTAATTTTGGCAGGTAGTGTACCATCTTTAGCACATTAAATGCGAATTTAAGCTGCACAAATCTTCGATTATTAATTCAATCGAAGCACACTGAAATAGTAACTAAAAATTATTTGCAAACAATTCTGATTTATGCATTACTCGGTATGCAATACTTGTAGTTTCGGTTGCATGAATAACCGAAGATTTGTGGAGCTTCAATTCGCATTTAATTTGTTAAAAATGATACATAAGTAGAAACCATTCTAATTGTAATAGAATTTACTAATTGTGGTTTTGTTCGTAGAGCATGTCAAACGCAATCATAAATTAGTCAGACGTAATTTGATTGGTTGAAGGAAATCTGCAATTTCAATCCAAGTCATTTGATTGGCTTTGCTTGATTTGTGATTGCTCCGCGTACAAAGTTTATGCGACGGTGGTTTCTACTGTGCTTCTTTGTTACAATAATTAGCCATATTTATATAATCTAGGTACCCATAATATTCAACTAAAATAAAATAGTACTCGTTACTTTTTGGTTAGTAGATTCTCAGAATGGCATTGATAGATTGGACTATACAGTGTGTATCCGATATAGAGGTAAATATAATAATATGTAGCAGCTGTAATCATATACAATCAAAAAGTCTTAATGCACAGGGGGTCTATTTGTAAGCATTAACGAGAAAAAAAAAATTTATAAATGCCGCGGGCTAGAGCCGCACCTGTGCCCAACCTAAATGCTGTTCCGAGTATACCCCCACATACCACTATCATTCAGCCATTACCGCTGTTAGTTTTGTGTGGATCGCCGCTTGGAGTGCAAGCCACTTCGAACATTTTATCTCTCAAAAAAACGATCCTTTTCAGGACCATCATGATTTCATATAAAGAAAATCGAAGCTTGATGCATCGGCAAAAGCGCGGGAATGTATAGATTCATTTTCGCGCGACATCATAGTAAAAAGGCGTGTTTGCAAATTTTCTGTATCTATATTTATTTCTATGTAATTCGATTCAATTCATTTTGCGTTATATGATTAAATAAATCCAAAAGAAATAACTCATGATTTATGTGGTACCGTTTATTAACAACTAACTCTCGATTCGACAAAGCAAAAGAAAAATATTTACGTTTTTTGTAACTACTGAAGCCGCATATCCGGTGAAACTCGAACGTCTTATCAGGATATTAAAAATAATACTTTGTAGACTTACGTAGAATGCTGTTAACAAATAAGGTGTTTATTTTATAAAAAAGAAGAAATTTAAAATGCCTCAGTTTTGCTATTTTTACAAGGGCCTTTATTTATTCAGAATGACGTTAAATGAACTTCCGGCATACCATTAAGAATAATACTAAATGAGTGCAATATATTTGTACATAATACCACGTTTAGCGGGTGCTTAACATGACGTTTCCTTGCATCAGGCCCGGACTAAAGAATTTTTGGCTCTAAATTTTACTTTTTTTTTATTCTTTAATGGTGAAAACCGGTTTCGGTGGGTTTTGTGCTTTATATGTCGTGTAGTTAACACCCAAGCAAAATTTACTTTTTTATTTGATACACCCTGTATAATTGTGGTAAATACTACCACACTGTGTTTACTACAAAATATTGTTCTGCGTACAAAAACACTTTTCTCTGCGTAGGCTGTCTACTTTGAGAGGTAAGTCAGTGCGAACTATCTTACAATATTCATCGAGATGTGAAGTTTCCACAAGTAACCATCAGAAGAAATTATTACATTCGTACTAGTGCGTTTCCATTAATTTCTTTTATGAAAGCATTTACGCAGCGGCGCTGACACATATTCGCACACACCTTCCGTAAAATAAATAATTCTCCTTGCGAGGTCCAACGTGTACTTAATTTATTACGAGAAGAACGTCCGGAAACACGGCAAAGAAGGGCCGCAAGAAAAAGAAAAAAAAAATGGAGAAGAGGGAAAAAAAGTCGTAATAAAATATCTCACATCGGAGACTTATAACTATAAGCCATCCCAGCGTCATTCCGTTGCCCCGTTAAAGAGCAGAAATTATGAAAAATGCGTCCTTTTCCGGCGGATTACCTCTCTCAAGAGAGAGAGACTGAAGAGAGAGAGACGATCCGACACACGCCCGTTCCGTTCCTAGCGTCCATCTGGAGGAACTCTGGAGCGGCGCGCGACGTTTTCACGACGGTCCGTAGTTGCGGTGGTGGTTCTCTCTGTGTGTGCACACGCCACACAAAAATCAATACGAACAAGACGAAGACGACGCGAAAATAGAAAGCGAAAAGATCCGAAATTCCGTTGGAGTTGAAGTCCGTTGCCACATTTGCGTGGTAATTATTTTTGACGGGGCGCATCGTAGGCGGCCCCCGGCCCCGTGGGTTTTCATTTAGGAGGCCCGGGTAAACTAATTTCACATCCGTGGTACTTTTCTATCGGCGCTGGCTTTTTGCTTTTTCTTTTTCTCTTTCATTTTTTTTTTTTGAGGAATTCGGAAAATTTGTTCGTTTGTGCTCTCGCGGTCTTTGGTTGAATTATATTAAGGAAATATTCGGACTGTTGTTTTTGTGTTTTTGATTTTGTTACACTTCAATTCCGAAAACATCATTTCACCACTGCCTATCGTTTAAGAAATCAAAAACCTTTGAATTTTGATAAAAAAAATTAGGTGTTTTGATTTAAAAAACAAAACAAATTCTATTTGTAGTCTTTTTTTTTTTTGTAGAGAAACTGGGAAGCGTTGATACATAGCGAGGTTTGACGCATGTTTAAGCTTAACGCTATTTCAAATTTAAATTGTATTTAGTTAGATATGATATAAGGTTTGTTCGTTGATGCTACACTTTCACACACTGGCTCATAGTTAAAATAGGATAGATAATTCGCCCTTTATGTATTTGAATTTGCAATTTTTATATTTAGTTTTTATTTATTCTACCCAAGATCGTACACTGTTGAAAATTTTAACACTCTTTTGACTAATTTAATAGTCAGGAGAGGTCCACACTGTTTTCGTGTTATTTTGTCGAGAACAATAGAAGTTTAAATTTGACGAACAAAGATAGTCAAGTATTGTCTATTGCTAAGGAGTTATTTTGTCCAACTGACACGTGGAATTATAAAATACTTCTAGTCACATTTTATTTGATCTAGACTAGACAAATTTACTAGCTGTTTAACTAAATGAATGCGATCTATTGGATGATTTAACACCGTTTTCTAAACACAACGTCTTTTTAATATGCAACTCCTATTTCTTAGTGCTATAATATTCTCTCTTTAAGACGTTTTCTCAATTATAAATATACAGAACCACTCATTCAAAAGTTTTGGTTTCAACTAAACGTACCAATTTTAAAATGATTTTTTGAGAACCATTATAAAATTAAGTGAATGTTTATGCTATTTGGTTCAAGTGTAAACTAATTGCGTAGATAGATGTTCCCAATACATCTTTAAGATGTTGAAATTTTTTATGCCCACTGGAATTAATGTTTAATAACACGAGGTTACACTTTGCAGGTCAGTCACATTTGGTGGTTTGTTTGGATATGTTAATACGGAGAATCAAACACGAAAACAGATACACGTGCAATGCAGGTGGTGCGTATAATGCAATACTGTATTAGATTAGGTGGGGTTTCTATATTTCTATCCGAGGGAAAAATTTGATTGGGTTGATGCTTCTGAATGTCTAGAAAATAGTCAATCCCTCATATCTGACAAAGAATTCACAACAAATTCTAGTAATTTCTGTTCTTTAAATACGCGTAGTCAACTCGTCTGGCAAAGTTTGTAAAAATCAACACTAAAATATTTGACTAGCGCAAAATTAACGCCAACACCGTAATATTTTCAACAGTACACTTTTCAAATAAGTTTTTACTACTTTTTTTTTCATTTCGCAAAAAATGGAGGCTACTTCTGAACTCAGAGAGACATGCTCTATCCGTTAATGTGCGTCCGTATAAGCGTCACACACTTAGTACTTCACTTTTTGTTTTCGATTTCTATTTACATGATCACAATCTCACTAGCTAAAATTTTAAAATGTGCAATTATTAAAAAAATTCACTTATTCCCACATATTTATTCTTATTATTATTAATAATACCAATTATTCTTATTAGACATAATTTTCATATAATTTTTATTGTTGTTGCATAGAATTATGTAAACCTATCAAGCGGTTAAAATTAATGCATCAATAAGATTTTTTTATCGCTTAAACATTCCGTGATGCATATCCAGACCAGGATAATATCTTAAGCGGTTTATAATCATAATATTCCATTCGTTTCCATCTTTAAACACTAAGAAAAAAAAAAATCTTCCCTACACCATCCTTCACTTTCTAACGTGATAATTAAAACTGGAACCTCGAGCGTATAGTAATTAGATTAAATCGGATCTAAATCAAGCGTTCCGGACAGATCCTGGAAGGCCTCTTATGCACAATCTTTTTATTTTCATATAAGTCTACCAGTCAGCAGCCGACGTGTGTTGAAAAAAAATAATTACTACCTCTGCGCGCGCCCCAGTCACTATGTTTAATATCTCATTCATCCGGATTCTCGACACATTATAATTACGATGTACCGATCTACTAGGAAGGGTAGGGAAACGTTCTGTCTGGTATATAGGATAGTTTTCGTGATGGTGCACGCTTAATACGGCGGTATTGTGTGAAGAAACGCATTTATTTCACCTTCTGGTGTTGTCATATACTGTTATTGACGAGGTTTGACTTGACAAGTGATTAGTGCAAAAAGTCTGTTATATTCTTCGGTGAGCATGAGTCAGAGGGATCAGGAATAGAGCGAAAAAGGCATTATTTAATAAAGAAAAGATTTTGGGATGCCTTAACATATACGAAAAGGCATCTTCATCAACATACATACGTTGCAATGACTTTAGTTATTAGCTCGATGTAAAAATTACTTGCTACAATATTGCTAATGTTGAATTGACAGGTTTGCCTCTTGTTTAATCAGAGTTTAGAAGACTTCTTAGCCCACGTCCTGAAATAACTTCAAGCTGTCTTATTGGAAATGACTCATTGATTACGTAACTACACCGAACAAGAATGGGTAAATAGAATAGGGAGAAGGAATAGGGAAAGGGAGTAGGGAAAGAGAATAGGGAATAAGGAGAGGGAATAGAGAAAGGGTATAGGGAAAGGGACTAGGGAAAGGGAATAAGAAAAAGGAATAGGAAAAGGGAATAAAGAACAGGGAATAGATAAAGGGAATAGAGAATAACAATAGGAAACAAGAATAGGTAAAGGGAATAGAGATAGGAAAAGCGAAAACAAAAATGATAAAAGGGAATAGGGAAAAACTGAAAAATAAACTATAGGAAAAATCGTTAACTATTTTTTTAAAGCTGTAACTTATGGGATGTTATAAAAGGAAATAGGGAAAATAGACAATGAAAACGCAATAAGGAATAAGAGAATAGGGAAAAGGGGATAGAATTTGATTTCAGCTCTATTTTTGCTTTTAGGAAAGAAGTCTTTTCTACAAAAGTTTTATAGAATTGAATGCTGCATAACCTAAACATATATAAAAATATACAGAGTGTTCAGGAAGACTGGGTTTTCCATCACTATAGCTTTATTTTCGCTTTTAGGAAAAAACCTTTTCTACAAAAGTTGTACAGAATTCAATGCTGCATATGCTAACAATAATTTTCACTACACAGGGTGTTCACGAAGATTGAGTCTTTGATTAAAGCTTTATCTTTGCTTTTAGGAAAAAATCTTTTCTACAAAAGTCTTATAGAATTGAATGCTGCCTAACCTAAAATTATTTTTAAATATACCGGGTGTTCAGGAAGATTAGGTTTTTTCATTATAGCTCTATTTTTGCATTTAGGAAAAAAATCTTTTCTACAAAAGTAATAGAATTGAATGCTGCATAACCTAAAATTATTTTTAAATATACCGGGTGTTCAGGAAGACTGGGTTTTTTAATTACAGCTCTATTTTTGCTTTTAGGGAAAAAATCTTTTCTACAAAAGTAATAGAATTGAATGCTGCATAACCTAAAATTATTTTTAAATATACCGGGTATTCAGGAAGACTGGGTTTTTTTCATTATAGCTCTATTTTTGCTTTTAGGAAAAATCTTTTCTACAAGAGTGTTATAGAATTGAATGCTGCATAACCTGAAAATATTTTCAAATATACCGGGTGTTCAGGAAGACTGGGTTTTTCACTATAGCTCTATGTTTGCTTTTAGAAAAAAACATCTTTTCTACAAAAGTAATAGAATTGAATGTTGCATAACTTAAAATTGTTTTCAAATACACCGGGTGTTCAGGAAGACTGGGTTTCTTTCATTATAGCTCTATTTTTGCTTTTAGGAACAAATCTTTTCTACAAAAGTTGTACAGAATTAAATGCTGCACAACCTAAACATATTTTCGACTATACAGGGTCATCCAAAAGTAAAAACAAAACAAAAAAAACTACTTAAAACGTACAGCACATTCTAAAAGTGCCACCATCTTCGCTGGGCGAAGATGCGCAGCATCTAGTTGCTAATGTTGAATTGACAGGTTTGTCTCTTGTTTAATCAGAGTTTAAAGACTTCTTAACCCACGGCCTGAATAACTTCAAGCTGTCTTATTGGAAATGATCCAGTGATTACGTAACACACCCAAGACAGAAGCAATTAAGTCTTTAGGTCCTTGATTAAAGAAAGAATGACTGATCCATCTCCACAGGAATTACATACTTCAGATTTGAACCTTCAACTTAGTTTCTTCTCAAAGATGCAGAATTTTAAACTTGTACACTGAGTGACAGCCGAAATATTTATGTCACGGTATAGAACAGACATTTTAACTGTACTTCAGTGTACATGCTAAATTTTAATGATAAAATCCTTAAAACAAAAAAGGAGTTTTGTGTGTGTGTGTATGCATATACAGATTCACCGTGAACTGGGATCCGGATAAGGCTTAGAATCCACTTTTACGGCGGCTTTAAAAGCAGAATAAGTACTCCCAGGCGCAATGTAGCGCGTAATATAAATACCGATGGGAAGGTTGCTTTTTCGTTGGTCTGATCTCTACGGATCCGCTTCTATATACCCAAGAAGCGAGTGTTCGACGCTGATAGGAAATGGAGCACCATCGGCCGGTATTACAAGTGCTAGCGGAATGTAAAAGATATCCCTCTACTTTTAACATGGTTTTAGTTTTTTGCATATTCCCAAAATTGCCTTGTAAGAATAGTTCTCCATTTCCTCTTTACGTGTATTTTTTTTTAGTATTACGAGATAATTTATGGCAATATCCTTTTCGATACCACATATTCGCATCGTTATAAACTATAAATCTGGCTTTTTTATCCTACCACCAACAAAACCACGGACAATATGATGAGCGCAGAGTTTAATCTGTCGTGTTTTCCGGGTATCTCTCACAAGCGATCTCTAATAAAGATTTAATTACGATACCGAGTTTAATTATTTGCGCGTTAAATTTACTGACTACCGACCGGCAAGGCGATGAACAAACTACGCTACACGCGGACGAGATTGATGAAGAGAGAGAGAGAGAGGGTAGAGAGTACGCCAGCCGTTACGTCAAAATAAGTAACGAACTAGTTTAATTTTAAGCGGCAAGGGATCGTAATCAGATAAGAAATGTGTTTGTTTATGGAACTCGAGGTTATTAGAGGATTTTCTCGGATGAATTAATCGAATAAATTGAACCTTTGGTCCAATTTTCCGAATCTAAAAACGAATAACTGAACAAAAAACTATTGTTAAATAAGGATCCTATTTTCCGATTGGTGGTTCATGGTCTTTGTTATTCACGAAATAAATTTTTCATCCGAGCTTCTATATCTAAGCAAATCCAGAAGGTTTTTAATGAAATGCCTTTACGGATATTTTATTTGTTAAATTTCTAAAGCCATTCAAATATTAATTTTGTCGCAATTTATTTATTAAATTCTAAAGCTCGTCAACCTCAAAACGAAATATATAATATAATATCCCATCAAATCACCAATATTTAGGCGAATTAATTTCTAAGAGGGTTCAATTTAGAAAAACTCCCTTATAATTTCTTTTTCTTCTGTACGAAATGAAGTAATAAATCAATCTCTTTATATGCCGCAAAAACTTTTTCCTCCCCAATACTGTAACGAATTTGTTTTCCGATCAAAAGAAGAAAAAAAAAATCATACACTATATTGAATTACTTCTGCTACCACTGGAAATATTATTAGAACTTTTCCAATATAGATAGCCAAGAAAGATCGGAATTGATCAAGATCTAATGATACTTCGTCTGTTCCAATATTCCCATGTAATATTCGTATATTAGGGTTTGATTTCAGTATGCTTTTCCTTTCACGAGCTTCCACCTAGATGCCCGAAAATATTTACATCCAGGATGGAAGTTTTCCCATAAGCATATAAATCGCTGAAAAAATTATATCCGAAAGGAGTCGAAGGGAAATAGGATCAATATCGTTCGTGGTTACCGAGCTATTTTTTTTTTTTTTGGGCAGGAGACGGTCCCAAACGGAATAGAGATCGTCCGAATTTGTAACTTTTCCTATTAAGAGAGGCTTGTGCTCCGCCACACGTATCCATGACATTTGCAATATTGAATTTTTAGCCCCGTCCAATCTGAAATATTATTTATTCTTTTTAATATACTGGCATGATACCGGTTCAGTTGGCAACTCTGATTTTCCCAGCTTTTATTCCCTTTATGGTTACACGTGTGGAATTTGGTGCGATAAGTCTGACTACATTGGAATATAATTTCTCTTTTCTATCGAATTTTATTTTTGAGAATTATAGGTTCCTCATCTTTTTGTGGAAACCGTCTGAATTGGAGCATTCGGAAGCACTACAGCCTCTTGGCTTTTTGTATGTGAAAATGGAAGACTAACCATTTCTTTTATCTACTAAATTATATTGGGCAGTATCCTAGTATCTTACAGCAATCTATAGCCCTCTGACTGCTTGATTGAAGTAATCCTCTGGATTCATTTTTGGATTGTCAAAAATTGCTTGTCTCTTTTCGTCCAGAGTATTCACACAGAAGACATGCTTCTTTGACGTGCCATAAACTCTTTGATTGGTTTCATTTCCACTACCATTTGGTAATTCTTGCAATGTGAGTCTTGTCTTGCCTATTATCACCAGATGGAGAAGAGGGAGGTCTAGAAGACATTCCATTGGTATTATAGGAGTAGTCCTCATTGCTCCAATTGTTAAACTCCTGAACATACACGCCTCTGTATGTTGCTAAGTTCAGTTATAGCAGTTGCTGCTGCATCTTCGTCCACCATACTGGAGATGCACAATTGATTAGTAGTAGATTCCTGATCCATACCAAACTTACTCCTAGCAGTGTAGAATTACTAATATTGCGTTGCATTCAAAACAAATCCAAGACTACTCCATACACTCACCTACGCCAATAAAAAAGGATGCCTACTCAAATATACATGGAGTAAGAAAGGAAAATTCAACATCCACAAGATAACGATACTCCTTAGACATTCCACGTAAGGATGTCACCAGCCAGCGTACCGTCGCTAACCGAAATAAGCCCTTACGTGTGGTGTAATTATTTTAAATATTTATTCACTGTCCCAGGTGCGATACAGCCCCAAGAGGCGGAGGGTAGGAGTTTTAAGAAGAAAAAGAAAACATACACACGAGCATAGAATTTTTATGGGGAGCAAATGCCCTTAAAATAATTTAACAGCAATTTTGGTTATGGTATGTATACTTTTCATGGTGGCTAAAGAAGTTTATGCTCTTTCTTAGTTTTTTTTCAAATTTCCACATCATTTTTTTTGTGTGTTTCGAGTAAATTGTTATTATTAAGGAATTGGAAGCGAAACATATTTGGATAATATTTTTTTAAATAATTATCTTTTACTTAATAAATTAAAAATATACCAGGAAAAGAGGTGCTGCTTTTATTAGCACATACTTCTCATATTTTCCATTGGGTAGGGTTTAATTTAATCGTGCATAATAGTATATTAAAAGACAAGTTTCATTTTGACGTTTCAAAGTACGAATTCAGAGTTTAAGAAACGAGTGGCGTAGCCACGAGTTTCTTAACTGAATGAGTGCTTTAATGTCAAATGAAACGTGTCTTTTATGCTATTTTTTTGCAATTAGTTTTAAAATTTCTCTTTTTGTAAAAGCAAAACGAGAAAAATTTGATAATCTAGGGAAATTTTGTGGCGGTTGTCACCAGTTGTCACCTTGGTTTGGCACAAGATTTAAATTGACACATTTTTGAAATTTGTTATATATTATATTACTAAAGTAACTATATTATAATATTTAATATGAGTTCTACAACTTTTTCATGCACTCCGCCTAAAATACGGCAAATTGCTGAAAAAACCATTAATAGTTTACTTCCGGAGAAATCGTACACTATGTATCAAAAGCGATACAAAAATTTGAAAAATGGTGCAAAGAAAAGGAAATTCTTCATATTTCTGAGAACGTCTTACTTGCTTATTTTGAAATGCTACGTAAAGATTATAAATCGTCATCATTATGGTTGATTTATTCGATGTTAAGATCGTGTTTAAATGTACATAGAAATGTGGATATATCAAAATATATGAAACTTCAAGCATTATTAAAACGGCTATCTAAAGGTTATCAAACAAAAAAATCTAAAATTTTAGAAGAAGAAGATATTCATAGATTTTTGAAACAAGCCGATGATAAACTATACTTAGCTATAAAGGTTAGTGTTGATTTTATTTCGTTACTTTTTTGTAAATTCTTTATATTCTAGGTTATTTTGATAATAGGATATAATGGAGCCTGTAGGCGAGAAGAATTAATTAATATATGTGTGGAAGATCTTCAATACAATTCCGATTCCATTATAGTCAACATAGCTAAAACAAAAAACAATGTACCTAGAATGTTCGCAGTGACTGATGTATACTGCATCGAACTTATAAAAAAATATAATAATCTGCGGCCTAAAACAGTTACTCACAAACGTTTTTTTTCTAACTTATCGTCATGGCTGCTTAATTAATAGCCCTATCGTATTAACACCATGGAAATGTTCCTAACAAATTGCCAGTTTTCTTCATTTACCAGATCCTCATCTTTATACTGGACATTGTTTTAGAAGATCCAGTGCGACACATATAGCAAATACTGGAGTGATATTTTAACTATAAAACGATTAGGTGGCTGGAAAAGCACGGCTGTTGCTGAAGGTTACGTTGCCTCTTCTATGAAAAATAAAATTGATGTTGGAAATATGTTTGCACAGGAAAATAATGTGAATCTACCTGGAACTTCTGGGAATGGTTCACAGTTTGAGTACTCCAACAGAAGCAATATCACTATCGCAGAGAACGATAATTTTCAACAGAATGTTTCTACTGCACACGGTATCACTATCACTTCGAAAGATAATTCAAACGTTAATATAAATGTTTATAATAGTTGTACTATTTCAAAGATTAATTAAAAATATCAAATCTTACAATGAATTTTAATATAATAACCTCAAACTTGCTTACAAAATGTCATATTGACATCTCCATTTCTGTTGCAATGTGACCAACTTAAAATAAATCTGCTTAAATGTTCCATTTCTATTACGCAACTAGTGCTGTAATAGACCCTATTACGGCACTAGTGGAATAAATGGTATGGTTACGGCACTAATTGCAAAAATAATATTTTATCATTTACAAGAGATAACTCTAACAGTAAATCCTTATTCAAATAGATGTTTCAATGTGACTGTACTCCACATTCTGTATTGCGTATCCAATATCCTGCACAATGCCGGTGTTTTCTTTTTATCCCTTTTGACCAAGGAAACAAAGAGATATAAAGATTTAAAGTAACATTTGTTTAGGAATACCGAATATTACTAGGCGGCTATCTCCCGTATTATGAGTTCCTAAAGCGCTTTTTGGTATACTTCGCTAGCTTTCTCCGCTAACAAAGGATGCATGCACGTTTTGCAGAGGCAGCAGGAATCAATTTTAAACTGTCCCAAGGGCTAAACCATACCGCCCTGGCTTTGGTCTTTGACTTTTCCGCTGTATGACAACGAGGACATTGCCTTCCGCTCTTTGTAGCTCCTTCTTATATTTAGTTTAACTTGCAGGGATGATTGGATCCCTGTTGGCGTTTGTGTAATGCACGTTGAATTTTTCCATGGACGGTTTATTAATCTAGAATCGGGAATTTCCATTTTTCATCCGAATCAGTTTATTAGCACCAGTTCTTTTTTTTTACAATGATGTATAAAGCTAGATTTGTGCCAAGCGAGCGTTGGAAAATGATGAAATTGGCTGGATGTTTTTGTTTTTTTCCCGTACGGGAGTGTAGGTATATTTTTTTGTAGATGTACGCGCTTGACGTAGCGGGCAGACGTTTGATTAATAACTAACGGTATGCAGGCAGATTGAGTTTAATATTTCAATTGCAACCGTATTTTATGTTTCCGTTTCGACAGACTGTGAGCGTAAAAAATCGTAAATTCGCTAGGGTTCGTCATTTCGTTTAATTAGGATATATAGCTGTGCATCCACCAGAAATGTATCCTTAATTGAGGAGCGTAAAAATTGCTTTATTTTTTTTGTTCTACCAAAATATAAACATACAACGTTAACGCGTAGATACGAATCAAAGCAGATATATTTGTGCCCATGTTAAGTAATGACCTTTCATCATACGTCTATTCGCCAAATTGCGTATTTTCCATTGGTGTACGGCAAAAAATAAAAATGCAGAAATGCGTTTATACAGCTTTCGAAAAACATTCGACAGAACTCACGATGTATTTGTTTATGTAGAGCGGATTAGTGAAGCGTGAAGCTTTTGAATTGCCATTTCATTTCGGATAAAATAAAACAAATGATGACGATTAATTAACTCTTTTATATTATAGAGAATGAAAACGTAAAATAATCAATAATCGTCAAAATCAACAATCGTATTTAAAAAACTTTTCCTTTAATACGTACTACGTAATACAAAATTAACAAGGCAAAATTTGATAGATTACGCGAGATGCCGCCGAATTCGTAATTTTCAATTAATTGGAAAGTCGAACCGCGATATTCGCGTCTATTATATCGAGGTAAGCTGACGGGGGCCCTAAACCTCCTTGCTGTCCTATATTTGGAATGCTTGAAATCCCCGCTCTGGGCTCCTTTGGGAATTAATTACGTTTGAAATATTGGAAAGAGATCCCGACGAAATTGCCAGCGGTATAGGGAAAACTGGAAACAAAACAGTAAGGCAAAAAAAAATACACGCAAAAAGTCAGATTACGTGGAAAGAGCGATCCCGATAGGTCTCTGAAATAATTAGGCGGTATCTCGGTTGATTTATTCCTGGTATGGAGCTGTTGGGATTTTTAATTAATATTAATTGGAAAGCTCTAGAGATTGGGTAAACAACGAACAGAAACATTTTCTCAATTTTTTATTATTTCAACATTTCTTGGTGAGATGAAAATAACAACCTACGCGTTTTTTTTTAACCATGGCAACTCGACCAGAAAAGACTCTCAGTCAGTTGCGCCCTATCAAAAGAGTTCGCAATCTGGTTGAGCGTTACTTACCGACTCTGGGTCACTGTCAAGCAGTGACAAGAAGGTGAGCAGGAGTTTCCTCCGCTCTCCCACGGGGAAGAGTTCACTAGTCCCGTGCGGTACATGTGTTTATTTAGTGCGTAGTGCCCAGTTAAGATTCCTGTGAGTAATCTCAATCTGTCCCTGCTCCTCAAGACTGCCTTACGGAGTCCTTCCTCATTCGATTGAAGCCTTAAAGATTTATAGTGTCTAGCGCCGACGAGTCCATTCGAAAATCAGCAGTGCCTAGCAGTAAGTTCGCAAAAATCACCGGGACAATAGCAGGCAAAAGAGTTCCTAAAGGAGCAGAGGCCTGAACTCACGAGAGATCTACTGAATAAAGAGGAAGACTGTCAAAATGATTGTAGGTCTGCTGACTGGTCACTGTAGACTGAATAGGCATATGTATAACATAGGCCTGGCAGATGATGCAGTTCATGTGCTGTGCCAATGTGAAGGCCTGGCGAGGACAAGGTTTCTAGTAATGGGGGAGGAGAACCCCACAGCCAGTAGCTACATAAAGAAGCCGTTCTCAAAGATGATAGGCCTAATTAAGAGGGCAAAATTAGAGAGCGTCCTCTAGGAAAAAAGGGGATCACAATAGATCTGAAAAGGTCGCGGTGAAACAGGTCGATAGGCCACCCCAATCCTAATCTAATCTAATCTAATCTAGCAGTAAGTTGAGACCTGATAAACGTTTTGATGCTGCCATATGAGCTACCATACGTCGCGTCGGTTCTGGATCCACAAAAACGGCAGCTCGCTGGCGCCCCTTGCTAACGTGTCAGCTATTCATTGCCTCTGATCCCAGAGTGACTTGGTATCCATCTCAATGTAACATTCAGATGTTCTGCCAGCTATTTAAGTTTCCTATGGCATCCCAGTACCACTTCAGAGTCAAATCTGAGAGCTCGCAAAACTTTGAAGGCAGCCTGGCTGTCGGAGATGATTTCTACCCTTCCATTTTTGCGCAAGCACTTTGAGATACCTTCAGCACAAATCTGGATAGCAATAATTTCGGCCTGGAAAATGGTGGGGGAGGCCTTTAGGCTAAAAGCTCCACCCTCCCGCAGTTTCTCTGTTGAAGATATCTACGCTGTATCCCCCAGAGAAGTTGAAAACGGGCGAGATCTTATCCGCCTTTACGGACAGTGGTACTGTCTGTTCGATGTAGTTGAAGATGCTGGTGTGGCCTGGAGAAGCCCTTGCATCCACTATATTTTGCTCTGTAAGCCCCAAGGGTTGATTTAGACCACAACACCAACCTATGCTTTAATTTCGGGAGGAATTCGTATTTTTCTGACGTAAGAATCAAGATTAAAGTTTCGCCGAGAATCTAATCCAATTTAAAATGAAACTTTTTGGACGCTATATATCTAGAGGTTCGGCCATTTCTTCTCCATTGCAAGTGGGGCAAATATCAAGGGGCAGCTTTTAAGATGTTTTGCGGTGGAAGGAGAATCTAAAACTTTCCTTTCCATTCTCTCCCCTAGGTATCCGATGATATTTTTACGACTACTTTTTCGTGGCGATAAAAATATCTTTTTATTGGAAATTGCAATAAAACTGAACCGTATTCTGAGCTCCTCCAGAGCGGAAAGGTCCTTCTCGATAGCCCACACACATCCTCCTACTATAGAGCTAGAATATTTTATGAATCCGCTAACTGATTCATATTCCGAAGCTGTCGCCTTTTCATATTTTTTTTTTTTTGTTTAGATTCTCAGTGCGTCTTAACATTTATTATTCTCCTTACGCTCCCTCTATCCTTTGATGTAGGAGCTCTTCGGGATTTTATGTAGATCCACCAGACGCGAGGATGCACGCGCATTTTTATCCATCGGCTCCCCATCTCTGTTCCTAGCGCCAAATCAAATTGATACCTCATTTTCGGGACGACACAAAGGGAAGGGAATGCGAGGCGCACGAGATGGAATTCCGCTCACAGTCGCTGCGACAGCTTCGGAAGACAAACGAGTGGACCGGTAATCGAATCTATCCTATCAGATAGACGAGAATTATTCAGACATGCATAATATTCTCCTCGGGTTTAATGGACGAGAGTGCAACGGCGGTAACGCCCTCTCTCGGTGTCAACTTGGAATTTAAATCGAGGCTGTCGATTTGGTCATTCTTTTTGTGCGTTTTGTCTAAACTAGATGGTACTTTTTTCTAATTTCGCTGGGAATACGGGATTTTATCTGTGCATTTTAATAGAAGCTAGTTAATTCCTAGTAGTGCTCCAAAATGATTGCATTTTGTTGCATCAGAGTAAGATTGCCTTGATATTTAAATCAACCCGTTTGTTGATTCTTATAAAATAACTTCACTGCGACTATTAAAGGTTTCAACGCCCTGTTATTGCATGAAACAAAAAATAATCTAGGCGCAAAGATTGTTAACGGTTACGACCGCGAGCACGTATTCATCTATTTCGGCAGGCGCGGCGTGTACTATTTCGGGTATATCACCAGCGGATTTACGTTGTTGGGAACTTAACTTTAGTTAATAGATAATTATGGACAGCTTGAAATATAAATCTATATTGTTATGGCAAATATATTCTACTATTATTTAAAAGGGAATGTTACTATTTTACTTAGTTATATTTTAAAACTAATTAGATATTATAAGAAAAAGGATATAATATGTAGCAGCAGACAGCCAGACGATGTCCAGGTGATGTAGGAAATCTCTGCATTTGGCAAGTCCTTCAAGGCATTTTCCTTTAGAATTTTCCCTTCAGGAAGCAAGATGATCAGCAGTGATATACCAACACATCGAAAATGAATATTAGAATTTGAATAGTATACTATTACAATAGATTTTGACAGATCAAAATTGGATCCAAGTTCAATTCAAATGAACATTCTTATTATTTTTACTGTGTATTTATGTCAGTTAAATTTAGTCTAATAATGTTTGTATATGCATTGGCAGTCCAATTGCTTTGATATGTCAACAGAAAGACTTGGGGAAATTGTTGGGAATTGCGTTCTGTAACAATTCTGTGTGTATAAATGGTTGCGTACCTTTTAGGTGCAATAATGAATTTTAAGATTGTTAATTTTATATAGTAATAAGTGTTTAAAAATTTTAAATGTATTTTTCTCATGATCTACTGACGCCTACCTTCATCATATTTCAATTGTAAGGTGATTCCAGATTTTGTAATTTTATTTATTTTCACTTCGTTTAAACATCTGACAGTTCTTTCGGTTACATGGATATTCTCATGTATAAAACAATGGATGTTCCCCTCATTTTGGTTATATTAACGGATTTTCACAGACAGTTGGACTCCTTGACGAAGACAATCGCTGTCAAGTCAGTTAAAATATTTTCAATTCGAACCATTCACTAACCGAGCTTTGTGTTCGAGGCAGATCTATCTCAATTTGTCCTTGAAAAATTTAACGGCTATTTCGTAAAAATCCAATTTTATCCCAAATCACCTAAAAAAATAATTGTTATTTGTTAAACAAAGTTCATCACACAAATATTATCCAAATTATCTGCAACCTTTTTGGGTAATTTTTCTTCAACGACGATTTTCCTGAGTCTGATATGTTCCTGTCCTGATTGAGCCAGACTCCGTGATCTGAAGTACCTATAATGTATCAGGGCCCTCATTCGACACTGAACAGTTCTGATCACTCCGATGTCTGCAGAATCCGGCCCTGTAGAAGGTATTCCTCGTCAAATCTACCTATTTTTATTTCCATTCTAATCAAAATTTAATTATACTTATAAGAAATTTCATTTTATTCGTTCAGAAAGAATTGAGGTTAGAAAATTGTTTGTGTAGTCGGTAAACCGTTCGCAGTTACTTGGGGAAATTTGTGTAAATAGGTTTATAAGTATTTGTTATGCATTTACGTTACGAACCAATATCCAGTAATTTACCATCAAGGTTGGCTACTCTGTTTCACACGTCTCTTTAAGCCTAACATAACTCCGTTTGAACGGTCAGAATACACGGGAATTTTGAAATTTAATTTAAACGTATTTACGTTCGAAACTAGGAATTTAAAATTGCAAAAAGTGGAATTACTTGTAAAACTTTAGTGTTATTAATTAAACGGACTCACGTACTTACCTGAGATAAATATCCAAAGATTTATGTCTGATTTTAAACAAGTTCACATTTAGAATTTTTTTTATTAAATAAAAACACTTTTATTCGCAATTAAATGTTTTAATTTCACATGAGAAATTGTTTTTCATTGAGGCACAACATTATCATGCCTATGATATCATTTAAACTGGTCTTTGACAGTGAATTTGAAGGAGAGGACAATTGACAACATCCTTGCTCAGAATCTCTACTCTTACTGAAATATATAAGAGAGTAACTAGTTATTTGTTATTTTTTTTATGTCACCGCCCCTCGATCGGAAATATCTCGCCCTGCATGCCATCTGGCTGGTGAGAGAGCACACTTCTAATTCCAAATTAATAAAGATAGATGGATATATAAAATTTGATTGTTTTTTTCTAATTTAATTAATGTATTTCTTTTAAAAATTATTTTTTAATCCGGGCTGTAGGCTACTCTGTGTAGCGTTACAATATATTCTTTTACCGTTGTTGCTTTGAAACCATAGTTTTATAATAGCAATTGCTCTTGTCAAATAATTTTAATCCAATTTTCATGTCTTAAATGTTTAAGAAGACTTCATCCGTAACGCCAAAAACAAAGAGAAAAAAATATCAGCCGTGAAGTTCCACCGCTACCATTATTGCTTACACCTCCTTTACGGTCTTCGCAATAAGCCGGGCTCATCTACTTGCCGCTTGTCGTCTTTTTGCGTCCGCAGGGACATCAGAGCGTCTTCACGGACGCCGCGTCCGCCCTAGCTGGAAATTATTTCAGAAACTTCGAAGGCGACGTGCTGTTGCTCCACGCGGTCCGCTCTCCTTAATTTATTCGTCACAAGTTCGCGACGAACATGCCGAAAATTCGTCCCCGACTGCCATGGCTAATTTGTTGAACTTATAACAATGTTACAGTTATCGATTTGGGAAGAGGGCGCGAATGTCAGTTCGCATAACATGAAGATTATCATCATCATTATTATTATTATTATTATTATAAGTGTTACATCTATTTTGAATTTTTAAATTTCCCTCGTAAAAATAAGAAGCGCGCAGGCGCAAATATGTGGCGTGATGTTCGCGGTTTTTAGAGAGAACAAGAATAAATATGTCGGTACAAACCATGTAACAGCTCTTTCGAATAAAATCAAGAAACTATCAATACAGTGTTTTTCTTACGATAACAACTATAACATATGGTCCTTCGAGTCAAGCCGGATCTGTGACAATTTGGTTTACGTTCGCGAATACAGAAAATAAAGCGTGACCGACTATCGCCGCAACAGCGAACAATACGAGAGGTTACCCGCTACGAGAAAGTGTTCTAGTGCTAGAAAAACGGACAATACAAGGTGCAAGTTACAAGATACGAGTGAGGGGTGAGTAACCAAATCTATTTCCTTTGTTATTTACTCCCTATTTCCTACAACAAAATGTCAAGTTCTGATGAAATAGCAAGGTTAAGGCGAAAGCGCGGGAGCATAAAAAAGCGGTTAACGAATTTTCACAAATATATACAAGGTAGAAGCGGTGAAAGCATTGAAGTAAATAAAGCGTTGTTAATAGAAATAGAGGCTAGATTAGAAAAAGTAAAGAGCTTATACGATGAATTTTTCGTGGTGCAAGACGAAATTGATGATCCAGATGATACAGAAACACAAACGTTCGAGTCCAGTTATTTTTCTGCTATTTCTAGTGCACATGCGTTAATAGATAACATCAAAGGGGTATTAGAACAAAACGTTAACGTAAATACAAGCAATAATATACAGAATAATGTAGCAAGTACAGTAAATCAAGCAAGCACAACAGGAGTCAAGTTACTTACAATGGAATTACCGAAATTTGATGGTAAATATACGGGGTGGTTAGAATTTAGAGACGCCTTTGACAGTTTAATCAATAAATCGGATGTTTTAAGTAAATCACAAAAGTTTTTTTATTTGAAAGCATCATTGGAGGGTGACGTCGCGAAAATTATTAGTTCAATGCAAGGTACGGCTGAAAATTACGATACAGCGTGGAGTTTGTTATGCGAGCGGTACGAAAATAAAAAATTACTAGCAAAGAATCATTTCCGTGAATTATTTGAATTACCATTGATTAAAAGGGAATCGCCACATCATTTACGCGCTATGCTTGACACCGTTACTCAACATTTAAGATCCTTAGAAGCATTAGGGTTACCCGTAAACGATTGGGATGCAATTATAATTCATTTAATGACTAGTAAACTCGATTCAGTCTCAGAGCGTGAATGGGAAATGAGAAAATTTGCAACTACGTTTCCAACTCTTGAAAATTTGAAATCATTCTTATTAGAAAAAGGCGGCCATTTTAGACAATATTAACGCAGATGTTCAAGACAACAAGGGTTCTAAGGCTTCGTACGATTCCAATAAGCACAAACGCAAAACATTTCATACAAGCAGTATCGCATGCTATAATTGTAAGGGTGATCACACAATCTACGAGTGTAAGGAGTTTATGTCATTGTCGACTGAAGACAAGATTAGTAAGGTTAAAGAATTGAAGCTATGTCACAACTGTTTGCGTCCGGGTCACATGTTGAAACAATGTAATTCCGGCAATTGTAAGCGTTGTCGAGGCAAACATAACACTCTACTTCACTTTGAAAAGAAAAAAGAGGCTTCAAATCATGACCAAGCTTCCGATACGGGTACAGTAACTCTCACAAATACGGCGTACTCACATCAGACGCTTCTGTCAACAGCGATTGTAAAGGTATATAACGCTGAAAACAATACAATCGATGGTCGAACGTTGTTAGATTCTGCTTCACAAAGTAACTTTATCACTGAATCCCTAGTGAAACGATTAAAATTAGAAACGATCCCAATCAAAATGTGTGTGAGTGGAATTAGCAATTGTACAACTACTATAAAGGGCAAATGCAATGTTAAATGCAAATCCAAGTACAATGACTATTTCTTCAGCATTGAATGTCTTGTGGTGCCTGAGATTAGTGAATATTTGCCGCAATTTAAATTCGATGTTTCCTGTTGGCGTATTCCACCCAACATTGAATTAGCCGATCCTAGCTTCAATATACCGGGAACAATTGACATACTACTAGGCGCGGGTATATTTTGGAATTTATTGCAAGTAGGGCGTATCACTATGGGGTTTGACAAGCCTCTACTTCAAAGGACGAGGTTAGGATGGATTTTTGCCGGCTCTATAGATGATATCTCATATACCGCCAACACCAAGTGCCATTTCAGTAAAAATGCAGACATTCAAGAGCAGTTAGCAAAATTTTGGGAAATTGAAGAGTGCCCAACTAGCAAACCATGGTCCGAGGAGGAACGCGCATGCGAAGCTCATTTTCAAACCATTTTCAACGTGATACCACGGGTAGATTTATTGTCTCAACTCCATTCAAAGCCTCAACTGATAAACTAGGCGATTCAAAAACGGGAGCTTTGAAACGGTTTTACTCGCTTGAGCGCAAGCTTTTGACCAACTCTCAATTGAAAGGAGATTACTGCAAATTTATGCATGACTACGAAGCATTTGGTCATATGACCAAGGTGGAACATGACGAAAGGACGCCCAGCTATTTTCTGCCACATCATGGCGTGGTCAATGAGTCTAGTTTGACAACGAAACTAAGGGTAGTCTTCGATGCCTCATTTCCAAGTAGTTCTGGATTCTCTCTTAATAACCTACAAATGGTAGGGCCCACCATCCAAAGCGATCTTCTATCAATTCTATTACGATTTAGACAGCACAATATCGCAATCTCAGCAGACATTGAGAAAATGTATAGGCAAGTTCTAATAAACACTGGAGATCGGCCCTTTCAAAGGATTATTTGGAGACCTGATCCATCTGAGCCAATTGCTATATACCAGTTGAACACTGTCACTTATGGGACAGCGGCGGCTTCATTCCTTGCTATTCGATGCCTTCACCAATTAGCAATTGAAAATTCTCGGGACTTTCCCTCTGCTTCCGAAGTCCTACTATCTGATGTCTACGTAGATGATATCTTAACCGGAGCTGATAACCCAGAAGAAGCCATGTCGTTATGTCAAGATCTCACTTCCATCTTAAAGCAAGGATGTTTTCCATTAAGAAAATGGGCTTCTTCCAAACCTGAGATACTAGAAGTGCTAACAAGGAATGATAGTCCAGAAAATTTGATTATTGGAATAAATGAAAACACGAAGACGTTAGGACTTCTTTGGGATCCTAAGCAAGACACACTGTTTTTCAAAATAAATCCGAGTATTACACGCACAGATACAAAACGAGCGATTTTGTCGGTGATAAGCCAAATATTCGATCCCCTGGGGGGTGCTAGGTGCTTGCATTATTAGGGCAAAAATTCTTTTACAAAGTTTGTGGCAAGAGAAACTTGATTGGGACGACTCCATTCCGAGAGCCTTACAGCGGGAATGGAGCGATTTTCGCGAAAATTTAGTTCATTTAAACGAACTTCAAATACCTCGCAGAGTAATCTGCCAAAATCCCACTAGAATAGAAATTCATGGCTTTGCTGACGCCTCACAAAAGGCATACGGTGCTTGCCTTTATTTGCGCTCAGTAAACCCACATGGATTAGTAACAAGTCATCTACTTTGTTCTAAGGCGAAGGTTGCACCCTTAAAAACTATTACTATGCCAAGATTGGAATTGATGGCAGCTCATGTTTTAGCAAAACTAACCCGCAATGTCAAAGCTTCACTTCGATTAGAAATTAACGATGTATTTCTATGGACAGATTCAACTATTGTGCTAGCGTGGATTCAAACACCACCGAATCTTCTAAAAACGTTTGTGGCGAATAGAGTCGCTCAAATTCAAGATATAAGTAAGGGAAGTTACTGGCGTCATGTACCAACGAGTAGTAACGCTGCAGATCCTTTGTCGAGAGGAATGTCTGCCCAAGAGTTATTAAGGTCAGAATGCTGGTGGCGAGGACCAGCGTGGCTTTCTGAAAATTCTGACTGCTGGCCTGATTCTGAAACGGAAGCCATAAGGGATTTGCCCGAAGTAAAAGGCAAAAATCAAGTATGTGTTTCTTCAGTTAAAATAGATTTCCTACCAATAGAGAACTTCTCATCCTTACTCAAACTGCAAAGAGTTGTCGCCTATTGCCAGCGATTTACGCACAATTGTAGAATGAAAGAAAAATTGTCATCAAATTCTTTAAGCCCACAAGAACTCTTTAATGCGACCATGCTAATAGTGAAAATTGTACAATCCGAGTCATTCCAGCAGGAACTTAAAGATTTAAAGGGGGATGGTAAATTAAATACGAAATCCAAAATACTTGCACTTTCTCCATTTATAGACGAGCAGGGTTTCTTGCGTGTGGGAGGACGTTTGAAGCACTCAGACCTCCCATTCGAAACCAAGCATCCACTATTATTACCTGCCAAACACCATTTTGTAGAATTGCTATTTCGCAACGAGCATATTAGATTGAAGCATGCTGGAGCTCAACAATTATTAGCATCTATTCGAGACTCCTTTTGGCCTATTCGTGGACGCGACGTAGCTAAACGCACTATACATCAATGCGTGCGCTGCTATAGAGCAAATCCTACAGCCCAGATACCAAAAATGGGAGATTTACCTTCAACGCGAATTACTCCCTCATTGCCATTTGAAGCTACTGGTATTGACTATGGTGGTCCATTTCTATTAAAAACAAAAAGGGGACGGGGCGCCAAAACAACAAAATGCTACATTGCTTTATTTGTGTGCTTCTCTTCTAAGGCGGTCCACATAGAAATTGTGACGGATTTGACAACCGACGCCTTTCTAGCGGCTCTTCGACGATTCATTGCCCGCCGCGGCAAACCACGAATAATATACTCTGATAATGCAACAAACTTTGTCGGGGCAAACAGCGCCTTAAAGCTTTTTTTACGTCAACTAGAAAACGGGGATAACGCAATAGAACAAGAGCTTGCACACCATAGTATTTCCTGGAGCTTTATACCCCCAAGCTCACCAAACTTTGGTGGCCTCTGGGAAGCCGCTATAAAGCGCGCTAAATTTCACCTACTGCGTATAATGGGAAACGCAGCCTTAACCTATGAAGAATTTTGCACTTTAACTTGTCAAGTTGAATCCATCCTGAACTCCCGACCTCTTTGTCCTCTGTCCAGTGATCCTAATGATCTCGAGCCCCTCACGCCCTCACATTTTCTAATTGGAAGAAAATTGACGACCATCCCAGAGCCGAGTCTAGCATCCATTCCAAGCGGAAGACTAAACAATTTCCAGAGAATACAGCAGCTGCAGCAACATTTTTGGCGACGATGGACAAGGGAATATCTTAAGGAGCTACAACCCCGACGGAAGTGGTCATCAGGACAAAATGGGATCCAACTGAATTCGTTGGTGTTAATACAAGACGATAACAAGCCGCCCATCCGTTGGACGCTAGGAAGAGTTGTGCAACTGCACCCTGGGTCGGATGACATCGTAAGGGTGGCCACCGTGCGGACCACGAATGGAGTCTACAAACGTGCTACATCTAAACTTTACCCGCTTCCCGTGGAATAATGAACTTTACCGTGTTTGTTTATTTTATTTATAATTTATGTCTGTTGCAGATCACTCATGTTATTTCTATATTTCATTTTGAAAGTGTACCCTTTCAACAGGGGGGGCTATGTTACATCTATTTTGAATTTTTAAATTTCCCTCGTAAAAATAAGAAGCGCGCAGGCGCAAATATGTGGCGTGATGTTCGCGGTTTTTAGAGAGTATAATGATGAAATATGTCGGTACAAACCATGTAACAGCTCTTTCGAATAAAATCAAGAAACTATCAATACAGTGTTTTTCTTACGATAACAACTAAAACAATAAGTATCAATTAAAAATTAGGGAAATAGTGGATTTTTTGGCTCATTTTTAATTAAAACAATTAAATCAGTGACGTTTTAACATTTATTGTCTTTTCGAGATGTTAAGATATGATAGCATATATTTAATGATACTAATTTTTGATTTAACATTATCTTAACCACAAGGTGATGTTGTTTAGTCCATATTAAGTATTCAATATTTGTATATTATATTGTTTTCGTTCATATATATAATTATGCATTTGTCGTTTACAAAATTTCAATTTATTAACTTAATATGGATTAAAACATGTAGATATTATCACATTTTAACAACTCGAAAAAGACAATAAATATGGAAACGTGGAACATTTGGCTAAATAACAAATTCCAACAATTACTTAAAAAAATATAAATCTAAATCCAAACTATTTACTAAATATTAGAGTTTACAAGGTTGATAAAATACAATTACCTCGCCCCACACTGTAAAAAAAAGTTGCAGTAAAATTACATGTAAAATCGTTGGTAACAAAGTTGCCTACAATTTTACAGGTAAATTTGCTTCATAAAGTAAAATTTCTAACATCTAGTAAATTTCACATGCTGATGTGTTTTTCAAAGATTGTACTGTAAAATTCGTATGTATGAACTCCATATTTACCTAATTTTCATATGTATTTTTATAAAGAGAGCAAGCAACTTACCTAATTCTTTTATAGCACCTAATAGGTCATACTGAATCGCTCAACCAGGGATCAAGAATGAACACGCTTACGCGAAACCTACGATTGTTCGTGACGTACATGATATCATTGAGCCAATAATAAGTTCGACAAACGAATAGAATTACCTACGCGCACAGATAAATAATCTAATAACCAATCACATTGCGGCGTATGAATTTCGTATTTTCCATGAATCAATCGCAATCGCCTGCAAAAGAAGGCGATAAGATATCTTAGCGGCTTGGGTATGAGGGGGAGCTGCAGACCTCATTTCAAAAAATTAAAAATACTTACTTTGGCGTCTACATTGGTGTTACATACAGTTGCATATGTACACCAAAATAAAGATGCATTTCCTTTAAATAAAGACACTCACCACTACAATACTAGAACACGCGATGAATTGAGAATGCCTTATCACCGTCTTACTTGCTCCCAACAAGCAGTAAATTATTGGGGAAGCAAATTATATAATAAAGTGCCCAAGAATCTTAAAGAGCTTCCAATCAATCATTTTAAAAAGAAAATAAAGGAAATACTAACCAATCAAGAACCATATAGCATCGAGGAGTTCCTGGCAAATTCCCTCCTTTCTTTTGTGGCTCCTTTTTTCTTTGTTTGTTTGTCTAATTGTGTTGTAAGTTTGTCATTTATTTCATATTTATATTTATATTTTTTTATCTTGACCATTGTAAATTATACAAAGTTTATTGATGGACTATATTTTCTGTAATATTTATTACAAATATATTTTTATTATTATTGTTTTACCCGAAAATTCAAGTAAAAACAAATAAATATAAAAGATCGTCATATTTTTACAGCAAAATTAATAGTTCACTAGTAAAATTACTTTTAAAGTGCACTAAATACCCCAAAAAATGTCAATTTTACACTTTCAAGTAAATTTTGAGAGTAAATACAAAATTGTACATGTTTTTTCCTGTATTTTCCTTTTGAATTTTTGTTACATCTTAAACTTACATGAAAAAGCTATAAATTTTACCGAAATTTCTTTTTCCATGTTAAATATCCTAGAAAAAAAACATGTACAACAAAATTTACATGATTTATTGTGGTAAATGCACAACATTATTACATGTAAAATATTCCTGATTTACCATGGCAAAATTACTGTAATTTTTTACAGTGTAGCATCAGAATATTTCCTCTAAAAGCAAAGCGGCTGCCTTCTACTTGTAATAAGTGAGAGATATCGGAAAAGAAATTAAAAACTTTTAACAGAAACGCGACAAGAGGAAGGACCCGTTTAAAGCCCTCATTTTCCGACACTTTGAAATCGTCGAATTCAACCTACGGAGGCTAAGATTCAGATATATCTTGGGCGAAAGCGAGGAACGAAAAATAGAACAACCGGTAATGGATTTTTAACTAAGACCGAAATTTTTTCCATTAATACCCAACGTTCATTCTAGACGCTTTAGGGTAATTGAAAGTAATTTCTTTTCCTTCGGCAGTGTTACGAAATAGTTAGGAATTTTCCGCGCGAAAGGAAACGGTAAATAGCGACCGAGATATTTTGATAACCGATAATTAGACTGGAGATTACTACTTAGGTCTCTGCCGGCGCGGCGCGCGAGTTCCATTTGCAATGCAAATTTCGGTAAGTCGGTATGAATATTCAGGTACGGTGGAAATCGTTTGCAATTTTACATATTTCATCCCATTTGTAGGGAATTATGAAACCAATTTTAAAACTGCCTCAGCCGGCGAGCGCGCCTCTATTTGTTTGCGTCGGATTTTATCTTAAAACTGGGGGATTATAGCGTAATACGTTTGTTTTTTCTGTTCCCCCATTTACTCGGGGAAACTGCTGATGTTATACTTTTGGCGCATTTAGCGGCATAAAGAAATATAATAGCTTTGATTCTGGAAAACATTAGTTCGCGCAGAGATTCAGAAGATTAAATTACAGAGATTGGTAGGAAAAAGATGAAGAACAATACAATGTTCCACCCACTAATCCCTTTTATTAAGGAAATATTCACTCCTTGTAGATCTTCATAGTTTTAACGGAACTCAAAAAATCCACAGATTTCTCCACCGTATTTTTCACAATTAATCCACCTATTTTAAAGTAAGGAGGACGCGTTCCTTACCCCGCTTATACTTCCTAAAAACCCGCCGTGGTATCCCTTCGAAAGTTGTAAACTTTCTGATACAGAAAAAGTGCATTATACCCGGACGAGAAAAAGTAGCTAAACCTGGCAATATTTCCTTGTTAGATGCGCGAAGGAAGGGCGTATATATGCCGGTTGCATCTTCTATATATTATTTAACTTGGCGTCGCGGACGTGCTAAGAGTACACCCCTGGGGAAATAAGCGCCGTAACAAGCCGGAATTATAAACGCGCGCGTATGCATCGAACCTATATACGTAAGGAAGTAAACAAAGTAGCTTCCCTGAATACACTACAGGCTATTCCGAGACTTATGCAATTAATATAGACACGTCCTAATAAAACATTGAAACGCCCACAGGCGAAGCAGAATCGGGAGATTTGCGGTATCGTACATAATATACTCAAATCCCTAAATAATACGCTGTAGCTTTACGTTACATATATACGTACTTGCTAAATTGCAAAATTTATTACAGTAGCCTTTGTGTCGAGACGTTGCTTGCATTCATCCGCCTGCATGCATAAATAAGTCTGTTCGCAGACAACCTGTTGTTGCTAAAGGAGTACTACTGAGACGAGGGGAATTGAAACCGGCGAATCCTTGTTAGTGATGGAAAACCGAAATTTAATTAGTTTAGATTAGACGAACCGAGAACAGTTGTTCATTAAAATACGGAAAGTTTCGAATGCTTATAGTACATACATAACTATTATTGCGTTCTAATTCCAACTGAATTTCTATGGATGCGGTCGCTAACATAAAGGAATAAACACAGCAGGAATTTCAGATGTTGTTTAATTTATGGATGCATTCAAGTAACAATATTTATACAGAAGAAGTAAATAATGTCGTTCAACTACGTTGAAGAACTGACAAGAGAAACTCCTCTGTCACAAGACGGTTTTGCATCAATGGTTTGATATACCGGCTGTCCACACTTAAGTGTGCACTATTGATAACTTTGTTATCTTTGGAGGTACAGAATCGGTCAAATGGACAAAGTAGTACTATTTTTTATGGCGGTTACAATTGTGAAAACAGAAAAACAATTGAGCGTCGCGTTCTCTAGATATTCGCCCAAAATTATTTTTTTTAATGGAACGCCCTGTATATTTTTTGCAATTTAAAAGAAAATTCCAAACTGAACAAAAAAGTCTCAGTACACTATCATAAACAAATGTCAAATAAAGTAGTTACTGAGAAATCTTTATCTTTGCTTTGTTGGTATGAAATTGATATACATGGAAAAATTAAAGCGTCACATTTATTAAAGCGTTTAATTTAATAAACAAAACAATAAATACAAAAATAGTCAAGAAAATTACTCAAATTAAATGTTCAAAGACATCTCCTTCCGTTTCAATACATTTCACTAATCTTCTGTAAACATTACGAGTAGCTCCTAAAATTGTCCTACCGTCGATGTCGTCAATGATGTTGGAAATTCTTTCCTGAAGCTCATCCACTGTTGTATATCTATGTTTGTACACTTGATTTTTTTACTGCTCCCCACAAGAAGAAATCTAATGGCGTCATGTCAGGTGAACGCGCGGGCCACTGAATAGGACCATTAAATTTGTGCCAATCCATCTATTTCCAAATAATCTTTCTAATAACTCACTTGTGTCACGGTGATTATGTGCGGGCGCTCCATCTTGTTGAAAGTAAAAAATCTGTCTGTCTACCAAATTTAATTCATCCAGAAAATTTTCTAAAATTTCTGTCAATAATGCCAACTATCTTTCTCCTGTTAAAGAACCCCGATAGAAAAATGGCTCAACAATTCGGGATCGGATTATACCACACCAAACATTTAAACTAAATCGGTGTTGGGGATTACAAGGATAAACAACAAATGGGTTTTCACGACTCCAGTAATGATTATTTCTTTTATTGAACATCCCGCGATTAGAAAAGTTAGATTCATCACTCCATAAAATGTGTCTAAAGAAATTGTGATTTTCTTCAAAAGCATTGATAAACCAATGAGCAAAAGTTAATCGTCTTTGATAATCGCCCAAAAGTAGAGTTTGAATAGGCTGATATTTAAAGGGAACATATTTATATTTTTTCAGAATTTTATGGATCGTGCTACGAGAAATACCTGATTCTCTGGACAAATCCCTTACAGAATTATTTGGATGTACTTGAAAATATGCCAACACATTTATTTCTATCTCTTGTGATAATATAAAATCATTTTTTTTTCCTCTTCTTTATAAAAATTGTTTCGTTGCTTCTTAATCTTCGATAAAGTTTTAAAAAATAGCGACGGTCTGGTACATCACGATCAGGAAATTGCTGAATGTAACGTTCTAGCGCTCTATCTGAATTTTTGTTAAACAGCAAGTACAACTCCAACATATCACACTTTTCCAAATGAGTAAATGCTATTGTAACGGTTGAAAAAATTGTAAAAACAGTACTTTTTCCGCACAGTAACAACAACAAATATAAATAATTTGACAGCTACTAAACAATGTGACGCTTTAATTTTCCATGGGTATATCGATTTCATGTAAACAAAACAAAGATAAGGATTTCTCAATAACTATTTTATTTGATATTTTTTTATAATAGTGTACTAAGACTTTTTTGTTCAGTTTGGAATTTTCTTTTAAATTGCAAAAAAATATACAGGGCGTTCCATTAAAAAAAAAAAAATTGGACGAATATCTAGAGAACGCGACGCTCAATTGTTTTTCTGTTTTCACAATTGTGACCGCCTTAAAAAGTACTACTACTTTGTCCATTTGACCGATTCTGTACCTCCAAAGATAACAAAGTTATCAATAGTGCACACTTAAGTGTGGACACCCGGTATAGAGAATCAATTATTATCCAACAATTTGTATACCATTTAGAGATGTCAAATCCTCTTAACGAATATTTGCGGCAGCTCAATTTATTTCTCAAATAATTTCGAAGTAACTTCATGTTTCTAAGAAACCATTAAAATTCATATTAAACTTGTCCATAATAAAAATAATATTACCGTTGCCCTGTGCTTGCCTGTTGATTCATACTAATTTAACATTTACTAACAACTAACATACAGCAATTGAAATAATCCATATGCATATATTGTTGTTAACTCGTAAACGTAAAATAAATGTGAATAAATTTAAATTTGTAGCACCTACGGCGCATCATCCTTCTTCTTTTTACGGCACGGCTGCAAAAATACGTTAGCGCTTCTCTTATTTTATCGGCTCAAAAGTTTATATACACTTTTATTTGCGCTTCCTTGAAAAGTGTCGTAAATGCAAAACTTTTGTCTCTCCCGCGGGCACCGAGATGCAAACATAAGTTTATTTGCCGCTGTATACCGAGAGGGGATACAACCGCAAAGCGGCATTCGGAATTTCCTTTTCATATCTCAGTTGTCGTAAAACAGAAATGCGCCGTCTTGTTTTGAGAAAATTTTAATTCTGTTGTTTTGAAGAAATCGAGAAGATTCGTGTTGGAATGCTTAGGACTTGTATGAATAATGACGCAACAAATCCCTTAAAATAAGCGTAAATATCGTAACGGGAGATTTAACTTGTACTCTGATTTAACGATATATGCTACCGAGGCTTTATACTGTGTTGCTATGCAATTTACTGAAATATATCGAGCCGTTAGGTTTCTGAAAAGTGCTTCAAATAACGCCATAAATTCCCCGCGTTATTTATTCAAAAACATCTGTATAATCTTCCTCTCCATTCCGCCAATAAATACTCTTAGCCTGTCTCGCGAAGTCAGATAATAAAACTGATAACTTCCGTCATTAGTCTTTGCCGGAGCCCGGGATTTGTTCCCGACAAATTTCGATAATGACCCAGAGATAGATTTATAGGGTTTTTGTCGGTAATTCCTATTTTTTGGGGATATTTGTAACGATATCGGATATGATGGAAAATAATTTGTCGCATTAAACGTTATTTCAGATTTTAAAGCTTCAAATCTTGACCATGTATAATATTTAATTTCTTTTTTTTTTTTTCTTGGTTTTTACATCTTCAATATTAAAAACAAATAATCAAAACAGCCTATTTTAAAATGCAATCTTTAAATAAAACATAATAATATATTCAAAATCATAGTAAACAAAACAATTTGTCATTTATTAAACAAAAACATTTTATTTATAATTTACAATTTTTACATTTATTTATATACTTGAAAAAGCTTTTCAATAAAGCGAAACGTCGTATTCATTCATGTTTTTAATATTGAAGACCTAAAAGCCAGGAAAAAAAAAATGAAATTAGTTATTTCAGATGTTACGCTCTGCAAAATGCGGAACATGTTTACTTTAAATAGGAGAAAAAGATTATTCGCTTGAATCATAATCCGATACGAGATATTGTTTAGTTTATTTATAAATGCAAGAATAAAGTAAGTCTATTAAAGATCATGTCATATCGTAGTAAGTAAACTGCACCGGTGTAAGACCACTTTCAAGGTCACACATGTTTCGATCTGTATCAATAATCCATCTCACTCTGTCGCTGAGGTGGTATCGATTGTTCAATTGTTGTGACAGCGTCAAAGCTTTATCAATGCAAGTGTTTTTGTCGCTTAAGCTTTATCACTGTTGCTTTTTGCAGAGCGGTATCACGAGGCATTAGATCAGCAATCTTTTATTGCATTGCTACATGTCCGTTGCAACGTGATCATTCTTTAAGAACAATTTTATATTCAACGGGAAGGGATTGGATAAATAAGCAAAGAGAACAAAAATACTATAGTCGCTCTATTTCCTGCGAGCAACTAGCAAAAAAGAATCATAAACTAAAGAAAATGGGTTAAATTTGATTTAAATGAAATCTAAGATCTAAGGGTTAATAAAGGATATAAGATTACTGGATTACGCAAAATAATCACACGATAGAATAGAATAGAATAGAATAATTTTATTATTGCAGTGTTTCAATACAAATGGAACAATGCAAACGTCAGGTCAAGAACAAAAATTTATAAATGTATATTTGAGGTTAGAAATTCCTCTATATTGTATGGCTCTATTTCTAGTAATAATTTGTATACATAATTTTTAAATGTTGACAATTTTTTTACAGTTTTAATATGCGATGGCAATTTGTTATAGAACCTCAGGCAATTATATTCTAAATTGTTCTCACTTAGTGTGAGTCGATGCTTAGGGTAGCGATAATCATTTTTAAACCTTGTAGAATACTCATGTTGTAATTCATTATTCTCGAATAAGTATTTGTATTTAAATAAGAAGATTAGCAAGCCAAAAATGTAAATACCATATACAGTTGAAATGTTAGTTTGTTTGAAGAATCCTCTGCAAGACTGAGAGTACTCGAGTTTATTAATCACACGTAAAATCTTTTTCTGTATCAAAAAAACTCTGTTTAAGTCACTACCACCACCCCAAACAACGATTCCATATTTCATGTTTGAGTAGCAGCATCCATAATACATAATACGAAGCACATGCCAACTTACTATATCTCTAAGTCGACGAATCGCAAAGCAATAGCTACATAGTTTTTTTACAAAGTACATTGACGTGATCTTTCCATTTTAAGGTTTCGTCGACTGTAAGACCCAACAGCTTAACACAAGTGCGGATAGGATATTCGCAGTCATTGATATTCACAGCTTCTGGAAGAGTTTGAAATTTGTTACATTTGAAGAAGATAACATTTGATTTATCGTGGTTAATTTTAAGCTGGTTGATAGTTAACCACTCCTCAATTGTATTTAGATAAGTGCTGCCTAGATCGATAACTTCATCTAGTGTACTAGCAGTGATTAAAAAAGTAGTATCGTAGTAGTAGATACGGAATGGTTTTAAAAGTTGAATTAGATGAGGAAATGTTATTCCAAGTTTTTGTTTGTGTGTCAAAATTAAAGGTGCAGTGGGGGTGACTAGAAATTAGTAGACCATTTTAGGACTTAACCTTAACTTAAAATATACATTTTGAGGCTTGGCTGCTTAATATTATCTAGATTTTGACTCCAATCGTTCTCCTAACAACATTGCAAAATGAAAATTCAGATTGGTTTTAAAAACAAATACGAGAAAATACTTCGTCACACGGAATCAAACTTTAATTGCGACAGATCGCTTAATATGAACCCTTTTACGCCGAATCTCGCTGCAATTACTTTGCCCTATCAAACGATTTCGCACCAAGCCAGTCAAATAAACTCGCCCGGACGCGACGTGCTTAAAAACTCGAAACAATAACGCATTAATCATGGCCGGGAAAGCGTTTTCGTAATTAATTAAAGTTTACTTTAAAGATCGGGCGGGGATTTATGTTTTTAATAAACGCAATGCAGACTCCCTCTAACTCCGGGGGCATGGAGGGCGCTTTACCGTGTCGACTTTTCCTATCCTTCGCGCGCGTTGTGGTTCGAGGATCAGAGCGCGTGTATTCTAGACGAATTTACGAGTTGAGAATGCGACGAATCTGTGTAGGCTTTTATTGTCTACCGCATTTTTTTTATGTTTGTATAATAAGAGTGACGAATACACGAAAGTAAGTTTTATGTTCCACAGAATAAGATAAGTGAAACACTTGGTACTGTTTTACTTAATTATTATTTATTTATACTCTATGTACAGTACCCTTCAGAACTAATGTCTTGGTTTTTGTGTTGGTATTATTCGTTCATATCTATTTTATTAAGGCGAATCTGGACGGCCTTTTAATGAGATTCTCTTCCAGGAGATGACGCGGATCTTTTTCCGCTGTTTTTGGACATACCAATCAAAATATTTTAAATTTGATAAAGAGATTGTTTTGAAAACAGTATTTAAACTTGCGCCAACGTTTTGTTTTTTTTTAATTTTTTTTTTTTAATTTTTTGTTTGGTTCTATTTGGCTTCCAAAAAGTAAAAATAAAAAAGTGGTCAAGGGCGACGGTTCAGCGGTCCTTACTAATACTAAAACATTTTTTTTCATTTCTTTCTGATAGCAAATAGCGTCCGAAAGAGTAAAATGCGTTTCCTCTTTGATCTCGTCCGCCGAGACAACTATAACTAGGACGGTAGCACACTCGTAGAATTGAGTGCGCTACAGAAATGATACTGGTTCGAGTAATCAGATCTTTTCAAAACATTAGTTAGTCTGTCATATGAACTTGAATATATAGGGTAACACTATTTCATATGGTTCTTTTAGAAAAATCAAAATTAAAATGCAAATTAATAAGATACTATCAGTAATTTTATTGGATTTACTAGGTTACAAAGAATACTATTAATTCAGAAATACATAATTATAGCACTGATAATATAATCCGTACTATAAATCAGTAGAATCAATGACTTATTTTGTAAATTGAGTAACTGCTGTTTCCGAAAACTGAATTATCTCGAGGTATGCACAAATGTGAAGAGCATTTGTAGAACACGTGATTGCAGGAATAAACATCAAGCGATAATCAGATTGAAAAGAAAGATACCTCTTGTCTTTTTGAATGGTATGAATTGTTTGTTTTCTAAATTACATGTGCCCAATCAATTGCTAAGATTGTCTAGAGTATTCGCTACGTTTCATTGAGTGTTATTCTATACCTGTATCTATGATTTTACAATACAACTCCCATAGGGTAACTTGTGATAAATGAGTCAGAGTGCCACACACTGTCACAAACATACAAACCTCACTCAACACACACACAGACATCGCACACCTGTAGTCAAGTACCTCTAAAGTTTTTTCTCTGGAACTGACTTAGCACTGCAGTTATTGTATGAGGAATATTTACTTTTTTACAAGTAGCAAACCGCATTATCTAAAAATGGATGAAAGATACTCGTAAAAAGGCGAAAGCATCTTCGTATCAGCGCGAAAAGAAAAAAGGCTTCTTCCAAGATTTAATATTCTATTGTACAAAATGTAAGTTCCATATCTACTTACCTAGACATTTTATTACTTTGTCATTGCGTATTTTAGTGCGCCAAAATCCAAAAATAATTCTAGGGTGGTCAATATAAATGACTATGATACAAGGTATGTAATCTAAGCAGTATAAAAGAAATTGTAATTTATAGGTACATTTTACCCAGTCAAAAAAATGGCTGTATGCATTTTTTTTATTAGCATTTTATTGATGTTCTGTTTCGTAATACCATTGGCATCAAGGAAATTATTGAAGTGGTTTAGTATTTATAATTATGACTTGTTAATAAAAAGTAGATACCATTATCTATTATTAACAATTACACATTTTAAGAATTTCCCACTTATTTAAAACATAAGTAGGAAGTAGGTTGGGTTGTGTAAAATACACAAAAAGACAGAACTGAAAGCAGAATTGAATATCCTTTGTTACGTGTTGAAAACACCTTTTCTTATTTCTCCAACTGTACACTATCTTTTCTAATTTATCCAAGTTCACTTGACCCTTTCCTAGTTACCGTCGCTATTTACGTATTTTGTATAACGTCACGTTTAACCTTGAATATTGTTTTTTGAATGTACCGCTTTTATTTTTGACCTTTTTCCAAAATTCTTAAATTGTCAAATTTTAACATATATTTAGATGCTTTTGATAACGTAATTTCATTAAACTCCGTTCATAATTAGCTCCGAATTTTATTCATTTTTTTAATTGTTGCACCTTTTTTGGTGCGTTGCTGTACTTGAAACGTTAGAATTTCGCAGAATCTCGCACACCTGCATGTTGTTTATCTTCGATACTCGAATCCTATTGGCCACTTAATGGGCATAGCGCGGGAACTAGTTACCTCTACCCTTCCGATTTTTTCACTTTACATCTAGCCCGCTAAGAGTCCGACCTAAAGTCTAATAGGCGTTCGCCCTGCTGCAAACTCCTTTTCGACCTAATTTACCCGTTTGTAACCCCTGTGGGGGATTCTCTGGTCGTAAAGAATCTACTCCTTGGAAGCCGTTTGAGTCCCCTGTGTTTTGACTACGAAGCCTTCTTTTTTTGGAGCCCGCCGACGCGGATTTTTGCAAGCCACGCCGCTCTACGTCGTCCCTGGACCGGGGCTTTCTTTCGTCATCTTTCTACGCTTCTATTTCTTCTATTTTCTACCCGCCCTGGTGTGCTATCACCCTCGTGCATTGTTTGTGTTACATGTAAGTTTAATTTTTAGAGTTATTTGCTTGTATATTGTGTTAGTAACGAACTACCATTGATCACTATTAATAATTTAACGTAATTTTTTTTGTTATTTATATTTCGCGTTTTGATATCATATTCAATTTAAACTTATATTCTTTTTTTTTAATCTAGTCTTTGCGGTCATTGTCAAAATTTAATGTAACTTGTGAAATCATTTTGTTATAATTGTTGCTTTCTTTATCTTTTCACCTTAAAACCAATGGTAGGTCGTAGTCCATTTTGCTGTTCGATCGAGTACGTATGATTTGATTTGTTATTGTTCTCTTGATCATTTTTACAATTTTTTGAATAATAACCCGGCACTCCCACCAGTTCAGGTCATATATTATACATTGTACATGTACTTTGTAAGGCTTCACCGGAATTAAGTGTCAATTATATAACAGTTAATATAGTCTCTTTGCGTTTATATTTAAATTTACTTTGATTTAATCGACCTTTGGCGCACTAGTTTTTTTCTTGGCATTTAAATAACATTTTCTCTAATATTAACTATTTAACAACATATTAAAAATTCCGACAATTACCCTCCCTTGTTTCCCCGACTGGTAAAGTAGCCATTCTGGGCTGTGGTTAAATCTACCGGGGACAGCGTCGGGCTAGTGAAGGCACACAGCTGATAACTCAGTGGCGCTCACTCCGACATCTCTCGCGCTCTCCCTGGCCGAACCGACTCCGATTAGGTCGCAGCGTGGGAATTAATAAGTAATAAACCGTTGTTTTATTTATCTTTCTTTCGCCATCCTGTGTTACTTTGCGATCATTTTTATTTTATTTTATACCATTAATCTTTATAAACATATTTACTTTTCATTTTATTTAACTAGTCTCATGCTCTGGAAATATTGCCTACTATTTAGTTACGGCCTTGAGATTTTAGCCTGTAGCACCTTATATTTATTGCCACTGACTGCCATAGGCACAATGATACATGCTAGTAGATAAGTCCTCAAAATGAAGAGACTACGATCTGTGCGTTAGGTTACGATAGGAAACGCGGCGGCCTGTCTGCATTTGATAGAAAAAAAAAAGTAAAGTATTTCTGTTTCGGGCGTTATTATTAGGTCCAACAATTTCGTAAAATTTAAAAAGTTTTGTCATAAGACATTGGTCTTCATATGCGCTGTTTGAGCCGATTTAGTAATTGTTTTTAATAAACAAACTTACAACATTTAAAAATTTAAATACATAGAAAATTAAAAAATTAAAACGTTGGCGCAAATTCAAACATTTTTTTAGAACAATACAGTTTAAAAATTTCAAAATTGGTCGTACCGTTTTCCCAAAAAGCACGGAATACTTTTCCGATATATTTATCTCTGTCGCACACTTGGACGTCCAGATTTGCCTTAACAGCATCGTTATATCTAAATTGTGTATGGGGGTTATAACAACAATAACATATAAAAGTTTACAATTATTAACATAAACACTACACCTGTTTAACAAAAAAATATAACTCTACGATTGCTACGAAAAATATTAACCAAGAATCAAATACATTTTCTCACATATTTCAGTTTTTTTAGATATTAATTAGTTTGAATGACAATTCCATTAAATTCCACCGTTTAAATAATATCCCAGCAAAAACAAGAACCCCTCACACGAAGAAGACATTCAACCGATTGTTAATCAGGCCAATACCTTTTTGCATGCCTTCGATGCCGCCTCTGTACTCTCCATCGCGACAAACTAATTATAAATTGTAATCTTACTCGGGGACAATAGAGCGCGCCACTCCGGCAGTTTAAAGTTGTATCGTACCCTGTCAAGGGGTAGTAGCATTCCCAGACACATTTACATAAAGAGACTGCCGTTTCAGTTAAAAGGGTTCGCGTCATCGTCGCGCATTTATGCAAAATTGTGTGTCATAGAGGGAGCCCGGAAAATACTCGGTTCCGGTAATAGAACAATGCTCCTCGGATCTTCACTTCACCCGAATCTGATACCGGCGATGTCGGTGTAGAGACGGCGCTCGCGCGATGTCATAACGGTAATCGAATATTTTCATAGAAAAATAGGAGAAGAAGTGGCGAGAGAGGGCGATTGTTCGCCGCCGTACAGACTGACGTCACACGAGCGGTACGAACGGGGTTGGAGCGGCGGTAAAATGGCAGCGCTCTCTTAGGAAATGAAGATCGCGCGATAAACGAAACACTTTATAAATAGATGGTGCCCAGGAGAAATCTCTCTCCCGTACTGCTTCCGGAGTCGTTGCACCGTTTATAGATAGATGGAGCTGGGTGGGGAGTTCATGTCTGAGCCTTGGCTTTCGATAAAATTTGATTTATTTAACTCGTATGCGAATCCAGGAAAAGAATACCGATTACTATGAATGCAAACGGAAAATCTTTGTCTGGAAGCGGTGGAATAAATCGGTCTTGCAGTGTTTCGGATAGATGGCTGAAATTGTCGAACATAATAATAATAATATATAACATAGTTTATTATCCAATAGTTATATATCCTATAAGATGAAATCCAATCCAGAAATATTCTGCTAGTATTGTGTTACGTCTGGTTACATTATGTTTTCTAGAGTATCTTTATAAACTGCACCAGTCAGCCTTTTTTTATTAATTTGAAAATCTTCCGCGCTGATCCAGGTTATATGTTTACTGAGAACTTTCAATTGGTGTGCAATTTGTGTTTATATTTTTCATTTGTTGGTGTATACAGGGTGTATCAAATAAAAAAGTAATTTTGCCTTGTGTTAACTACAACGACATATAAAGACACACACCCACCGTAAAAACCGGTTTCATCATTAAAGAATAAAAAAAATAAAATTTAGAGCCAAAATTCTTTAGTCCGGGCCTGATGCAAGGAAACGTCATGTTAAGCACCGCTAAATGCTGGTATTATGTATAAATACATTGCACTCATTTAGTATTATTCTTAATGGTATGCCAGTAAAGTTCATTAACGTCATTCTGAATAAATAAAGGCCCTGTCTTGTAAAGATAGCAAAAACTGAGGCATTTTAAATTT
Source organism: Protaetia brevitarsis (assembly GCA_004143645.1). Taxonomy (NCBI): domain Eukaryota; kingdom Metazoa; phylum Arthropoda; class Insecta; order Coleoptera; family Scarabaeidae; genus Protaetia; species Protaetia brevitarsis. The sequence continues at coordinate 686 of RXPK01002896.1, read as the reverse complement.
CTTCTTTTTATAAAATAAACATTCTTTTTTTGTTAAAGCATTCTACGTAAGTTACCAAGTATATATTTTATATTCTGATAAGACGTTCGAGTTTCACCGGATATGCGACTTGCAGTAAGTTACAAAAAACGTAACTTTTTTTCTTTTGCTTTTCGAATCGAGAGTTTGTTGTTAATAAACGGTACCACATGAATCTGAGTTATTTCTTTTGGATTTATTTAATCATATAACGCCAAAATGAATTGAATCGAATATACACAGAAATAAATGATAGATACAGAAATTTGCAAAACGCCTTGTTTTACTATGATATCGCGCGAAAATGATATCTATACATTCCCCGCGCTTTTGCCGATGGATCACAGCTTCGATTTTCTTTATATGAAATATGATGTATCTGAGAAAAGGATCGTTTTTTCGAGACGGAAGGAATTTAAATAATATGTTCGCAGTGGCTTGCACTCCATGCGGCGATCCACACAAAACTAACAGCGGTATGGCTGAATGATAGTGGTATTGTGGGGTATATATCGGACAGCATTTAGTTGGGCACAGGTGCGGCTCTAGCCCACGGCATTTATTAAATATTTTTTCTCATTATGCTTACGAATCATAGACCCTTGTTGCATTACAGACTTTTTGATTGTATATGATTACAGCTGCTGACATATTATTATTTTCCTCTA
>RXPK01002895.1:0-96896 GCA_004143645.1 Protaetia brevitarsis | reverse complement strand
TAATACTGCCATGTTTACCTTGCGAATAGGCTGACATGTATTGGTATTCGGATTGCAAGTTTTGGCAAAAGCAAATACCCATACGGTACCACAAGGCGAACCACCACTATCTTCGTAGATTGGATCAGCGACTTCGAGAAACTGACTTTTATACCCAATTATCATAACAGCGGTAGACCTAGAGATCGTCGAACAGTTCAATTAGAAGAGCAAATATTGCATACTGTTTATGAAGATCCGGCGTCCAGCACAAGACAAATAGCCCGGGAACTGAATATTACTAGCAAAACAACAATGCACTCAGTGCCATCTCAGAATCTTTTGCGTCCATTTCATGCAAGAAAAGTGCAACCTTCGGTGAACGATAATGTGCACAGAAGAATGTTTTGTAAAACTATTTTAGAAAGGATTCAAGAAGAGCCGAACTTTTTATTGGATATTCTCTGGAGCAAGGAATGCTTGTTTACGAGATGGAGTTTTTAATGGCCATAACTTTCATTTTTGAGCGGATGAAAATCCTAAGGCAGTTAGGGAAATCGGGCATCAGAGAAGATTTTTCGTAAATTTCTGGCTTGGGGTTTTAAAGCTCTGAGTTGTTGGATCAAATTTCTTCCGAATCGTCTAAATGGAATTGGGTACATTAACGTTTTAGAAGAAGTACTGGATAATATTCCATTGAATCTCAGACACAACAATTTTATACATGCATGCAGCTGCTCACAATGCCCCAGAATTTCGAGGGATAGTATAAACGAACACTTTCCGAATCGGTGGATAGGGCGTAACGGATCAATAGCATGGCCAGCAAGGACTTTTTCGTTTGGAGTTTTTTTTTTTAAGGAAAAGGTTCATGCAACGCCCCCAGCTAACGAACAGGATGTAATAATTAATAAAATTACGGCAGCAATTCGACTAATCACCCTCGATATGTTGGAGCGCGTTTTGAATTCGCTTCCTCGAAGACTACAAATTATGTCTGGAAACTGATGGCTACCAATTTGAATATTTTTATGATTTTTCATATTATCTTTAAATTTGAATAAAACTTTTATCTATGTTTACATAAATTTTTTTGCTAATTTCATAATAAATAACTAAATGATTACTGCCACAGTATTTAACTCATTAGGTGTTGCCAAATTTACACTTCTTTTGAGCTGCTCGTGTGACTTAAGAAAGCACTGTACAACTTTTCTCAATTAAGATTATCGACTCAGAATTAAACAGAGATTTGTCCTAATAGCCGTTTGTTCCCATTTTTCTGTCCACCGTGTGCATATTGACCAGTATAAGCGTTAAGCTAGCAAACATTTTGCTGCAAACCATTTTTGCAAGTGTGAACTGCTCAAAAAACATATTGCAGCAAAAAGATGATGTTTGTGCAAGTTATTGCAGCAATATATCTTGCGTAGGTGTGAACAGATAATTTTTGATTGCTCGTACTGTTTGCATGCTTGCGACGGTCGATTGCACGTGTCAGTCGCAAGAGAGTGTTTGCACGAGATGGCCAAATTTGCGTGGACAAAAGAGTTGACCCAAAAATTATTAGCAATTTATGAATCTAATCCCGAATTATTGGAGGTCATCAAATGTGGATTACAAAAATCGCAATAGGAAACAAAGCATTATTGAAACGATATCAAAAGAGCTAAACATTTGTGAAAATGAAATACAAAAAAAATCCATAATCTACGCACACAATTCTTATAGGAAGTGCGACGTATTAAAAAGAAAAAAAAAAGTGGACAGGGAACTAGTGATAATTATGAAAGTAAATGGGATTTTTTTGAATCATTAAAATTTATTTCTACAAACATAGAATGCTCGCTCACTATAAACAATCTGGTAAGTTGGTGGTTGTAAACAAGTAGTAAATAAGTAAATTAAATGTGTTGGTATTGTCAGTAAACTTCTCCTTCAGTAGATAGAAAATAATCTCTGAACTCATCGCGGACATCTTCTGCTATGATTCTCATGAAATTTACAAAACTGCAGACATCTTCATTTCTCAGTTCTTGTAGAAGTTTATTACGGAAACCCAATTCGTTTCTTTGAAGTATCCATTCTCTTACCCATATTTTCCTTTTCTTATTTTTACTTGTTTTATTCCTTTTCCTTTTTAACAAAAGCATGACTGCCGTAGCAGCGATTCCTTTCATGGACGACATATCAACTTAACTGTTTGAAATTTCAAATCAAACTGATGCAAGAAACATGTGCCAATGTGAATAGCTACGCAATATTTTGCAGCAAGTAGGGCCACAGAAATTTGCATGAGTCGTGCGATCCACTTGCAGCAACAATTTGCATTTATTTTTTTGCACAAGTGTGAACAGAGCTGCAAATACTTTGCGAAATGTTTGGCAGTTATTTTGCTAGTCAGAAAAGGCTTTTACCTTCATGTGCAAATTTTACTAATAAGGGCAGTGAAGTAATACAAAATCTTGCGGCATATCCCAAAATTTTGTCTGGGGGCCCTCGTCTGCTGCTATTTGCATATTTGTAAAATATTGCCAACTGCGGGGGTGTATTTTTTGCCGCTGAATAAGGATAAAATAGCCAGAGGGAACCCATATGTTTAGTGTATTTATATAGGGTGAGTTTTTATTCTTGAGACAACAGGAATATACTCTAAAACACTGCATCAAACCAAAAAAGATCTTATAATTTGTTATATGTAGGAGCTCACTGAATGGTGCCGAACTCGATCCTCCACCTCACCCCCTCAGAGTGGGAGGGGGGACAACTTTAAATCTTAAATAGGAAACCCCATTTTGTATTGCAGATTCGGATTCTACGCCCATTAAGATGTAGTTTTGTTTGAAACCTTTTTTTTATTCGTAACAGATTGCGCTGTAATCGCAAAAAAAAAACATGATTGTGAACGTCTGAGAAAAAATAAACAAAAAAAGAGACACAAGCAAAGATGATTTTGTGTTTTTTTTTATTATAAGATAAACTAACATTTCAAAAAGCCATGTATTCGAAACTGCCCCCTTCACTTCGATACATTTATTTATTTGCAATTGGAATGCTATTCAACGATACAAAACCGTACTTTATTCAGTACTTGACAAGCTGTGAATACGTACACATTGTCCGATCCCCATTTAGATTATTAATTATTAATCCAATACAAATTAATTAGTGTTGAATATTTGTACAGTAATGGAGGCCATAACATTACAAGAGAGAATTGAAATGATTTACATCTATTTACATGTTATTTAATGTTAAAATTAAAACACAAAATCATGTTTGCTTGCTTCTCTTTTTTGTGTATTTTTTCTAGACGTTCACAATCATGTTTTTTTTTGCGATTACAGCGCAATCTGTTACGAATCCAAAAAAAAAGTTTCAAACAAAAACTACATACTTGATGGCGTAGAATCCGAATCTGCAATACAAAATAGCCCCCATTTTGTAGATTTAAGATTTCAAAGTTGTCACCCCTCCCACTCTGGGGGGTGAGGTGGGGGATCGAATTCGGCACCATTCAGTGAGCCCCCTACATTATAACAAATCTTATTAAGATCTTTTTTTGATTTGATGCTTTGTGTTTTAGAGATATTCCGCTGTCTCAAAGTAAAGAACTCACCCTGTATATTCGAAAATATGGACATTTCTTTTGTCATTACCGCCAATTGTGAATACTTTGTTCGCTGGTGTTACACCAATGACACTGGTGCATGTTTTATCTTTCTTAGGTACCTACAGAGTAAATCTTCTATCTTATTTTAATCACAAGCCAGTGTAGAAAGTGTAACACCAGCGAACAAACCTTAGATGTCTGTTACCTATGAAAAGAACTCGATACCAGCAATTATTTTTGGTAACTTTAGCGTGAAGGTATTTAAAAAAAAAAAAATAAATAAAACCTCAATGCAAATGCGTTTTTTTTTTTTAAAATTGTTGTTAGCGTAAATATATAGAATTAGAACTATAATTTGAAAGTTATTATAATCACAACAAAATAAAAAAAAAAACATCCTTTTCAGTTACGCGAAAATATTATGCATAATTTCGATAAAATAAATAAAAAAAATGTTGATGGGATATCAATCGCCCTACTGATAACTTTCAAGTAGAGAGAGAACGTCTTTCAAAGATAAACCCAATCAGGTCAACCGATTACAATATTTATTTTTTTTTTTGCTTTTAGTGTTGGCAGCAATCAAAATTCAAACTCGCCGGTTAATATTATCATAAATATAGGTATGAAAAGATAAAACAAGATATAATTTATAAATATAACACTTGAGGAAAAGCGTTAATGGAAAAGTACGCGAGAAGACGCGTAGGGATTCGGCAAGCCAAGGTAACTTCTAAATATTGATTTATCACCGTGACGAACCGAAATCAATACACCGACCACGTGGTCGGTGGAGTAATAGGATTAGAAAGTTAAAATTAAATATAATGTAAATAACATACCCTGAATTGCAAGCACCTGTGGACACAACACTATGGATTCTTAACTTGTTAGCTATGTCACGCAGTGCGTCGTATTCATGTTGAATTTGACCCGGCATTTTGTTGTTTTGACGGTACAAGTGCACGCAACGAAATGGACTGTCTCGAGGTTGAATTATAAATTTAAAGATCGAAGCGTGCGACTAACATAAATAAAAGAAAAAGTGCTTAGAACATGTGTATTCGGTACAGAGATACAGAGATACACTTTCTATATATCTACCAGTATATGCCACTATATACCACCAAAATTTCCCCCTCCCCAACCGGCAAAGAGAGACGAAGAACACAGAGAGCATACGCACAGGGTGGTTATTTTAATACAAGACACTTACCCCGATTTTGAGGCCGTTGTCGATGTCACGGAGTGTATTCGCAATTTGTTCGCTATATCTTTCAATTCCTGCACGATCTTCGCTTCCGGTTTATGATAATTCGCCATGTTTAGCCTAATGTAATAAGCGTGCACTGCGAAGTATACAGGCAATCTGGATAAAGCCGACTTTACATCGGCGGTTTGAGGGAATTTAATCAACAAGTTACCAGTCTCGGCGGACAAGCGTATTACCTACCTCACTTTGACCAATACTAGGTTAGTATGATGGCACGATGACACGTAATATACAATACAATAAGCGTATGGGAGATTATATAACCGTCAGGGAACAAGTTTTTTCGTTGCAGGCAATAAGTCATTTACCTTTAAACCCTACCCAGCCAGCTAAGCCGCGCTAAACTGTAGTATCTAAATGCTATATACATAGCTATACTAATGTTTAGGCTTGCATAACGTTCGCGATAACTCAAATATTTATATATCTCTAGTACGTGAACCCATAAAGTTGCATAAATAATGTACGCTTCGAGATCATGTTTTTAACTATGTAATTCCCGCTCAAAGGTATCAACTAGTGAAATCAGTCTTGCATAGATGAGGCTAATATATTTTTTTTTTCGGAAGAAGCTTTATGCACACCAAAACTAGTCACTTGGAATAACTTTTAAAATACCTCGAATCGAATTTAACAAAAAAAAAACAGGTCAATTTCGATTTACGAATGGACAAGTTTTACACATATCTGCGACCCAGTGGTTTCGACCCCTAATCGAGGGTGAAATCATATCGAAAAGGTCTTATTATTAAGTTGAAGACGTGATTTATGCAATCAAGCATGTTTCGGCAAAAATACGGGAACTTGTAACAACCTGTTTGCAGGCCAAAATGCACCGGGGCACCGCAAACAAACAAAGGCATACAAGTTGTTGCGTGCTCGAAATCAAATCTTTAAAAGGCACGGATAGCTCTTCTAATGTCTTATTGTTTTTGGTGTGCTTCGCCAGTGATCCATACTCGCGCGTGACTGATAAAGTAAAGAAGTCATTATAGCCATTACCCACTTGGCAAAATAACATGACTATAACGTCGTCTAAATGTTATCTTGTAACGCGAAATGTTACAAAAATATATACAATGTACCACATGTAATAACATTTCTACGACTGTTTAATGTCCGCGTAAGCGATGTTACGAAACAATATTTCCCAGTAATGTTAATACGAGGTCTTCGAGTAACATTACTTTAACATGACGATTAATGTTGAAGTATAGCTCTTCCGTAACATTTCTCATATGTTAAAGAGAAATATAGATACAGTGTGGCAATTAAATGTTTCTATAAATATATCTACGCTAATGTTTCTATTAGGATCTTTTATTTGCTCGAAAAGTTCTTGCTGCATTATACAAGAAACATGATGTTGAGGTTTATCGAGAGGTTATATTAATTAATATAAAACGGAATCTCAATCAGTCTTATTGAGATTCAATGTTAATATTATAATTTCATGTTACACTCGATAGATCGGGCCCCTCTGCTTATACGAATTTATCTTCACTTACTAAAATTGCAATATTAACATTAAACATTAATGCCAGAAAAATATAATGGATAAGACATTTTTATGATATAACATTATAAATCTTTTTTGTAGTTATTTTGCAGATACAATAAAATGGTCAATCATATATCATATAGTTCTTGTAAAAACTAAAATAGTAATACTATGAATAATATTAAATAGCTATTTAGTAAACGAAATACATTAATAAATACTTTAAAAAGTAAAATGCTGCTTACTGAAGACAATAAAGGCAGTTATTAATTAAAAGAAAAGTACATTAAATTCCATTTTAATAAACTTCAGTACAGATTATGGGGCACATAAATTAACATGAATAGAATCTAAACAAAAACACACAAAACATAAGAAAAACGCCCCGAATGCATTTTATTTCTTTGAACATTTTGCTGTTTTTCTATCAAATCTTTGTTTTGCATAACGAAACCATTCCATGACAGTTATTTCGTATTTGTATCTGTGAGTACAATATTCTTCTAATTCTCTCGAAATTAAAAAAAAAAGACCGTCAAAAATAGAGATCAGAAAAACTATTTTATTTATATGAAAATTGAGGATAAGCTGCATGCATATTTTATATATAACACTGTTTATAACTATTGTAAAATTTGTATTTGATCAAGAATTACTATCAATTCTAAGAATGACATTGCGTGACATTGCTCATCCTTATAGCACAACAGGTAGATTTTACTATAACATATATAGGTTATGATATACATAATATATGTCTTTAAAGATCTTCCATGAATTTGAAAGGATCGACATACCTACTTTAGCATTATAAATAAAACTTACCTGATAATGTTGATTCATTATTGACGGGAATTTTTTCTCATCAAAATAATTGCGACGCACAATCCCAAGATGGTCCTATCCACGCCCTGTCCAGTTACGATTACCGTATATTGTGAAAGAGGGGGTTCACAGGTTCACGCCAACTCGTGTATGCGCGGTACGAAAAAAATTGTGATGGCAAGCGATACTAACATTTACAAGTGCGCAGTGCGCAACCACAACCCCACTAACATGATTATTATTGACTACAAAAAATGTTAATAAATTTCATCACCATTATTTACTTTATAGAGAAAATTTGCTCCATTAGTTTTGTGTTTTCAAAATTCTAAATTTGCAGAAACATATATATATGTACCTATCTTATACTTATAAAATGTAAATTTGTAAATATGGCAATGTTACAACTAAAATTACCTCAACATTTCTGACAACAAAGTCTTTGTTTTTGCAACATTGTTTTTAAATATTTTTTTCCTGATTACATTGAAATGTTACTGTAAGGCCTGCAATATTCTATCATTATTTAATGTTGCTGCAAAATTTCAGTAACATGTTTTTTGTTTACACTCGCTGTCTAGTAAATAATGTAATATTACTGGGATATCAGCAACATTACTTGCCAAGTGGGTAGTTTTATAACTTTCTATAAATCGGTTGAAAAGTTAATCTATTGAAATTGCGAATTCCAAAATGTCTGAAACTAAGAAGAAATATCGGCAGTACAACATTGACTATTTGAAATATGGATTTACGCAATCTCCAACAAACCAAACCTATGTGTTTAATTTGCCGAAAAGTATTTTTAAATGAAGCCATGAAGCCTTCTAGGCTCCAAGAGCATTTGAATAAAATACATGCCGATAAAAGGGACAAAGATTTATGTTATTTTCAAGAATTTGAAAAGAAATATTTAATTAAAACAGCCAACTATATCAAACCTTTTTGCATCGTGTTCTAAACAAGAAGTTGAGGGACTACGAGCTTCATATAATATTTCATTATTAATCGGAAAAGTGAAAAAACCACACACAATTGGTGAGGAATTAATTATGCCGGCAGTCAAAGAGGTAATCGAAACTGTTCTTCATCATAAGACGCCATCAGATACCTATCATCAAAAAAATTCCTTTGAGTAATAATATAGTGCAAAAAAGAATCGATGAAATGGCTTAAAGAGTTGAAACTATACTATGTGATTACTTAAAGACTTCCAAATCTTCCATTCGACTCGATGAATCAACTTTACCAAATAACGAAGCACTACCCTTGGCTTAGGTCCGATTCATAAAAGAAATGTCAATCATTAAATGACAGATTCTTTGGGCAACTTTGTAGTGAAAATGATGAAGACTATAATGGCTTGCTGCTGCACTCAGAAGCACGATGGCTCTCGAAAGGTGTTTGTCTGAATCGCTTTTTCAATCTATTTGACTCAGTACGGGACTTCCTTGAAAACAGAGACGATAAACTGCGCGGAAACTTGATTGCGTCCAAAAATGGCATCGCTTATTTGACAGACCTTTTTAAAATATTTAATGACGTTAATTTACAATTGCAAGGTGATGAGTTGAATTTAATAAAAACAAAAGACGTCATAGCTGCTTTTGTGGGAAAACTTCTTGTATTCAAACGAAATCTAGGAAGAGATGAATATAGCCACTTTCCGACATTATCAGCATTATCGGTAAAACAGGAAGATTTACTTACTGCTAAAACCTGGACGCTCTTTATGCTGATTTTACAGAGTGATTCCAGGATATTTTAAATATGAATATACCAAACTGGGTTTTAGACCCCTCCGCAAATGCAGATACAGCAGAATCATCAAATTTAGAAGAAGAACTCGTAGAACTCACAACTAATGAAGAATTAAATGTAAAATTCAGAAATGGATACCAAGAGTTCTGGCTCCAAAAATCAATATCAGCTCTCCACCCTGGATTGTGGGAAATAGTACAGAAATTTTTAATTGCGTTTCCTACATCATAGTGCGTGGGTTTAGTGCAGTAGCTAATTTACTGTCTAAGAAAAGGAATAGACTGCAGGTCACTGAGCGTGGTGATTTGTTTTTTAATTAATTTTTAATTTGTGATTATTAATAGATAATAGACAGACATATAAAATTGGTATAATTAACTATTATGTAAAGAGGGGAAATGGAATTGGAATTTTTTTTTCTTGTAAAGGGGGCGGTAGTCCATAAAAGGTTGGGAACCTATGATCTAGACGTTCTTCAAGTAATAGGTATTGATAAAGTAATCATAAACAATTTAATAGTTTTTTTTATATGTTACGTCCAAGAAACCAACATAATTTTTACGTCACAAGAAAACTTGCTGTTGAGAAAAATATAATTTTTCTATACTAAGCAATTCTGATAATGTTAAAAAAAAATACGTCTTATCTGTCACGTAACTAAAGGTATATTGTTTGGTGTTATCACGATAATTTGTTTTTTAAGCGGAATAACGTGTAAGGGAATTTAAACTATTAATATTACTAGTCACCTCTAACATGTACATACTGTTTATGAACGTTTCCTCTAAATTACATTTGTAATTAATCATTTCAAAAGAGAAAAAAATAAAAGTATCATATGGCTTTACATACGTATCATATTACTGCAGTCTAAGAGACACATGTTGTATAATGTACTCGCTTAACGATATATTTATGATTTGTAATTGTGCCTGTAGACGTTTTGAATTTACCTTTCTGACAAGTAAAATCACACAGGCTTGTATTCTATTTACTTCTTTATTTTAGTAAGTCCCGCGAATTATATCAAGTTTATAATAACAAGATGCCAATCTTTAATCTACTATATCCTGTTCGATAAGGATTTGCCGCATATTTCATAGTGCTAGATAACATTTTTGATGCATATACTCCTATTATTCGTCGTATGGAAATTATTATAGATTTTGTCCAATTTAACTCGCCGAAAAGATTCGCAGTTAAATACAGTGGATAATAAGAACTATAATATGATGTATGTATGTATATATTGAAAGGGTGATACTACACTGCGACCTAAAAATCTATTGTGTCCCCTCTTTTTGCTGTTTTACAGCTGGCCTTCCAATCCTATTCCTTCCAGAAAGTGTAGGATATCAGAAGGCCCCAGGTTAAGTAAGTCTCCCTCTTCGATTTCACGTGCTTCCAGGTGCAACGCCCTTGAGTTGCACAGTGCTACGCAATTTGGGAGGAGATGGATGCCATCCTGTTCCCCAATCTGCTCCAATCGTTTTGCTCCTCCCTTTGTTTCTTATTTGTGACGTACTCTCACGTTGGAAGTGGAAGGCTTCTTATGGAGGTCCTGCTCCAACTCCTGTTTATTAGCGGTGTCGTCCTGCTAATAAACGTTCTTCCTCCATGGTTGACCCCACGAGCAGCTAGGGAAGAAAAGGTCCACCTCCACAGAGCCCTGCATGCAGAGGTAAGGCTAAATGCAATTGGTTGCGTCAGGTGCCCCAAGGTTGGACTAGTAGACTGGTCTTCTATCCAGGATTCTATTAGGATTTAGGTTTTTGTTGAGGTTGTCTCCTCTCGGTCCGTGCAGTTAAGCCAAGACTCCTCATCCCTTTCGGCACCTAGTTTAACAGCTGGGCTTTCGGTAGCCGAAAGCAACAACTGGCATCGTTGTAGAGCCCTGTGCAAGCCCTTAGCCACGACACGACAGCTCGGGCGAGGGGGGAGTGGTTCACGGCAACGGCCTTCACTCACCTTGCTTCGGTTTTAAGCAGAGAGGACGAACTTATAGTCGCCACTAACCATCTCGTCTTGAGCGAACCCTGACAAGATGGCCTTTCCCCTATCCACCACCTCGGGGACGCGCCTGATGGTAGGTGCTCCCAACTCCCAGGATATGATTATGTAAACTACTTTTTTAGGTTATTTATGCAAAATAATCTTTAATAAAGTCAAACAGATCCAAACAAGCATCAACAAATGAGAAGTGTAATAGGTGGACGATGCACAGACTGATAGTAGAGCTAAAAACTTGGTTAAAAGTATTTTTTTTAGTTTAATTTAATTGTCAGAATATCTGTATGTTAGTAAAAAAATAATTATTTATAGTTAAATGTTATCCATAATGCGAATTCCGTGTCTAGGTAACTTTCAAATGGTTTTTGGCATGCTGATGTGAATTAAGAAAGAATTTCAACACATACATAAACAGATTTGTTACGTCTTCACCCATCATAATTCGCCTAGATGGAACCTGTATTAAAATATATCCAAATACTCTAAAGCTTTCTTTGAAATTGCTAACATTCTCCTCTGTTTAGGTTGCACATTACTTGGAAAAAAAATTCAGCCACGTTTTAGAAATATTTGGTGTTACTTCTTGAGAAAATGTTTGTTCGTTCCTGGTTTCTGCAGCCCCTTCTGGCAACTGATCAATCGGTAGCAAAGCGTGCTACATATATAACATTTGGCGCGTGAATTAAAGTTTTACATATAGAGTTGATATAGGTTGCCAAGAATGTAAATGTACCTAGTCCTAGTACCTATAGACCATTTTCAGGAACTTATCGGTATTGATTTCACCGGTATTTTATACCGATATTATAATGGTATTTCGTATTAACGTAGTGTAAATCTATTAATACCATCAAAAGGTGTTATGTCGCAATTTATTTGCGTGCATGTCAGATGTGCTGAAGTTAAAATTGTGGCAGTGCTGTCACGTATAGATTATTCTGTTATGGACGAGGAAAAAGGATTGCTCTAAGGTGTTGTATTCCTGGAATATGCCTTTGTATGACGACTTCCCTAGACATCGAAGGAAATTTTGACAATGCTGCCGCAAAGTCAATTGTCGAAGCTTTACGGAGAATAGATGCCGCACTGATCGTTCTGCAGTGGGTAAGAGCTAGTCTGGAAAGAAAGATAATTACGATCACAATTGGGAACGCTACCATCGAAGCGGAGGCGGAAGGAGGTGTCCGCAGGGTCCAACTTTATCTCTCTTGTTGTGGGCTACCCTAATGGACGACCTAATCTGGAAGCTGACCAGAACGGGGTTTCATTGCTTGGGGTTTGTTGACGACCCTACAATAGCCGTTAGAGGGCCGATTCCAAAAGTTCTGGTGGAGTATACGCAAACCGCTCTAAGTACGGTTAACAAATGGTGTGAAAAAGAGCGACTATCAGCTCAAAAAACGTAAGTTGTCACGTTCACAAGAAAGAGAACGCTGGAAGGCCTACAACCACTAGTGATAGGATATGACGGAATTCCATATGTCAAAGAGGCGAAATACCTTCCGGTATGGTTTGATCAAAGACTTACATGAAACCCACATATCCAGATTACAACCAACAAAGCCACTATCGCCCTAGGTACTCTTCAAAAGAAATTTAATCAGTTGATAATTCATGGAATCCTTAAATTGATTTCGAATACAAATCACATACAAATTGTAAAAGAGATAATTTTTACATTAAATGTCAAAATGTTTGATACCGAGAAGTGTCTTAAAGTTGGGAAGATTCAATGCCAACCGGTTTTTAAAAGATTTCATATAAGAAAATGACCAGAAATTAAAAGAAAAAGTGATTCCAATGAAAGTACTGTTATAACTTTAAAGTGAACATTTAAAATCAAGAACTTACCGGGGGTGCTGAGGCGAAGTTCTAACAATTCTGAAAGAACAGGATATTCTGAAGATTCCATTTCAAAGAAGAATTCTCCGAAATAAAAAGGCCTGTATTCTTTATTTTATAATACACGTGTGATTAAGAGCTCAGATTCCATGTCTGAAACGATGTAAAACCGGAAACGAATAATCTAATAATTAGAATCTTTTCAGTATTTTGTGTTAAAGTTTATAATTCAATCAGCACTTTAAACAATTTTAAACAGTACAAACAGAGTTTAGAGGTTAAGTTGAAGAAGAAGAAGAAATAATGTTGTAAAAAGGTTAAAATACTTGTTAATATCCAGTTTCCATTTAAAATTTGTATTTAATAACCCACATTTATCATGCATGATATAACATCCCTAATCATCTTAAATCTGTTTATTGGAGCTTCTCAGAAATACATGTTTTAACTATTATTACTTTTTTGCTAAATCCTTGAAATTTTAGCTAAATAACCTATGTAAGTACATTTGACAGGCCACGAAAGGATTTTTCCAGTGAAAATACAACTAAATCTTCAAAAACTACAGAATTTACTTCAGAAAAATATAACAAAAAAACACAAAATGGCTTCCTTTGCACCTTATTTCCCTAAGGACAAATTATGGCAAATTTTTTAATGAGAAGTAAGACTACATCACCATATACAATAAATCGCATTGCCTGGAAACGATTACAAAGTATTTAAAAACATTAACTATTACAGAAAAGTAAAAAAAGATAATTTTCGGTCAGGTTTGTGGTATATCAAAAATACATACTACAAAGTTTTAAATTGGGTAAAAATACATATGATTTAATTTTAGATTTTTCTATAAAAATATTTGTACCATAAAAAATAACTACAACGAATGTCGTGTAAAATTGACGTATTTTTGGTGAGACTTATCATGTTTTTACAATATGCCCTTCAATTGCATGGACTTGATGCTCTGATATGCATTAAGACCCACATTGGCAATAGGGCAACTGTTGTGACAACAATTCCTAAGAAATATTCGTCTGGCAAGTAATAGATAAATATTTATTTAAAAAAAAAAACATCCCAGTGTTAATTTTTCATTGAGCGAATATTGGTTATTGTTATCTTATCGAAATTCATCTTTTAATGCATATAGATTTTCCACATCATGGCTGTCTTAACTCATGCATATTATAAACAGTGTTTTATTGCTTAGGATTGCCTTTTATTCCGTTAATACAGATAAAAAGATTGTAGGTATGTTCAGGTATGATATCTATAATCCTTTTATTTGACTGTTTGTATCGATAATTTTGTTTCTTTCACCATTATCAAGCCCCATACCTCAGGAAAAAAAAACTACAATTCTGTGTGTTTATTTTGCCCATTCTTAAAGATAATGCTAGCGTTATTTTCAAGGATTTTCTTTTGCAGAACCTAAAACAGAAAGAGCGCATTTGGAACATCGTTTGTCCATAGTTTTTCCATTCATTTCAGCAGATATAATGTGGAATTGATGCTAAACGTTAAATCTTATTTTGTTTAAATTACTATTTCTTTTGATTACCAACTTAGTTGTTGATAAAGCACCGTTGATATTGAACCCTAATGTGATCTCTTGTGTATGTTGTGTTGATATAATACTTGTATTTATTATAATTTACGCAAATACTTACTAATTCCGCGTAAATCGATTCAAAACCGATTTTGAGGTAAAATCGGTTTTGAAATAAATTTTTAAAATGGGAGTTTTGAAACTGTAACATGTCGTAAACTATTTAATGAGTATTACGAAGTTTTTAGAGATAATAATTATTAACATGTACATGTATTTTTAAAGTATGTATTTGCAATACAAATGTATATTGTTAATACGTAATAAATGCCTATTTTCTCTTGACACACACACAATGTCGTTAATATTATTTTTTTTAACAGATTGCCTTTTAAGTCAGCAGTTCTTAATCTTCTTTTTTTATCACGAACCCCTACTAAGATTTTCACTTAACGTATTGAGGGTATTTTAAATAAGTAAATAATGAAAAAAGTTATAACAGAAGTTTTAGTTTAATTCATATGATAAAGAAAGAGTAGGCCATCTTACAATTAATATAGTTTAAGTATTATAATAAATTAATGATCATTTCGCTAACAGTCTGGCTAATGTTGAAAACTTGTAATCTCAGTTCTAATTCTATATTTATTGTTAAATGTTTCCTATATTTATTTTTAAGGTAAATAAAAGGAGAGAAGGTTTTTTGACATTAGTTAGTGTCAGAGAATATTTAGTTCATTTTAGTTTTGTTATTTTTAAGATGTTGGTAACAGTAGAATAGTCTAGAATAGTAGAGTAGAGAGAGAATATATAGTAGCTGTGTTGAGAACTGTTTAAGTGATTAATAAAGAGTGTTTAAACTTTTAAAATAGAACTGTGCTTTTAACATAATAACTTTACATATCAGAAGTGAGATTAGAGTTGGATGTAAACGTTTGTTTTTCGGTGACAGTGTTTGTGTGTACGGTTGATGAGTTGTTCAGGTTAGAGGCAGTTACAGTGTTGATTGAAATCGTTGCAAACTCCGTGTATTGATGTTAGGAAGTGAAACCGTTAAATTGAATCTACAATAAAGGTAGGAATTAGCTAAAATGTCTAAAGTAACAATAGAGAATGTAGAAGGAGAAAGCGCCCCAAGATCGGCAGATGTAAACGCCCCAAATACAGAAGAAACCGCGCGAGATTTGAATGTAGTTCTTAGATGTGAAAGAAATATGGCAATAATGATGGCACAGGTGACTAACATGATTAGTATGGTACAGGAAAAGGATCGAGAATTAGAAGAACCAAGACAGGGAAATATAAATACATCAAATGACCACATAAGAGTTCCATTTTTTGAAATTAACGTGCAAATTCCAGAATTTACAAATGAAACAGACGAAATTGATGCAGGTGACTGGATAAAAAAGGTGAAACTATCAAAGAAATTTACCAACTAGATGAAAAAGTTATAGTTGGAAAAGACACCAGAACTTTTAGAGCTTCCATATGTAGATAACTCTTGATAATCCTCTTTTAACAGGACCCAAAGATTTGGAAGCAGCCTTTTCATATATTCTCTAATATTGAAGTGCCATTAGTGGATATTTCAATGCGGTTTTCTTCTTCTGTTGCTGTTAGTTCTTGTAGCTCGTAGATGTTCACTGAAAACGGATTCCTAATCCACTCATTACTTGAATCTGGAACAGGAAAATATTCACGAACATTGTGTTGAAAATCGTTTAGATGCTGTGTAATAAGTCCTCCCTTATACAACTCTTCGTTAACAGATTCAAGATACCTCATAGTCGATGATGCCACAAAGCCAACCATGTTCCATATAATAGATACTATTCAAATACTGTTTGCACATTATCCGGCGTACCACGAGGTTCTAATCCTGGTCCTCTATTTTATTTAATTTGTTTTTAAATGATTTAATTACTTCTTTAAAATGTAAAATTTTAGCTAATGCATCCGACCTTAAAATATATAAAAGAATCAATAATGTCTCGGACCGCGATATTTTACAAGACAATGTTACTCAAATATATATATAAATCGTGTCTAGATATAACAGTGGTTTGTAATGGAATATAGATAAATGTGCTGTAGTGATATACACAAAAATTCTTACCCCGACTGTATGTTCAATACCATATTAATAATAAATAATAGTTAGAAAATCGTGGATTAATGATCTGGGAGTCATTTTTGATTTAAAATTGTCTTTCTCCAATCATATCATCCGCATTTCTTCAAGAAATTTGAGTGTTTTAATATCGCAATTTTCATAATTGTGTTGTATTGAGAACGTTATATTATTCATTAGTCAGAAGTAAACTCGAATATGCTTCAGTAACTTGATACCCATATTATAATTACCTTTTATTTAATGTTTGAAAGGGTACAAAAACGTTTTTTTAAATTACCAATATAACAAGATATAAAATTGAAAATATTACCCAGAAAGAGGTTCTGATTACAATTTGTTGCTTGAGCTATACAATTTTTCTTCTCTAACATGAAGAGACTTAACCATAAAATCGATTCCCCTAATCTACTATTCCAGGTTTACTTTCTGATCCTTACATATGCTACAAGCACTACTGATTTTCTCCATGTTCCATGATTTCACTCCAATGCCCTTCAAAAAGCCTCTCTAGTTTACAGAGCTAGGAATTTTAAATTATACTTTTGTTTATGTTTTCGCATTAACACTCTGATTCACGGACGGATCCAAATCCAGCCAGGGCACTGGAGCCGGTAATTTTGTGAGCCCAACCCTAATCAAAGGATATCCATAAGCCTGGGGAAATATACAACGGTCTTCCAGGCAGAGGTATTCTTCACCCTTGCAGCCTGTGCAGAAATGATTGCAAAGGGGGGCTACATGAGGAGGAAAATAAATATAATGATTGACAGCCAGGCTGCTATGAAGGCAGTGTCAAACCCTGTAACTAGGTCAAAACTAGTTAGAGACTGCAAACAATCCCTAAATATACTAGCACGAAACTACAGTGTCTCTGATTTGGGTGCCGGGACATGAGGATATAAAAGTCAATGTAATAGCCGACGAACTAGCCAAGGAGGGCTCTAAAAGACACTTTATAGGTCCAGAGCCTGTATGTGGAATTACCAAGGATTAAAAGAGAGATTTGGACCTGGTTAGGCAAAGAAAGTACAAAGAAATGGAGGTCGACTGAAGGTCAACTCCATACTAAAGCGCTGATAGGGGATGGAGATGCTGGATTCTCTGATAACCTACTCAGGCGCAGCAAGAAAGAAGCTAAAGCCATTGCTGGGACGGTAACTGAGCACTGTCCCCTGAAAAAAGCATCTATACTACGCAGGTCGAGTAAGCGAACCGTGGTGCAGAAGATGCGAGCTACAGGAGTAAACGAGTTTACATGTCATTTGCACATGTGAGGAATTGAAGGTACTCAGGCAGATATATTTTGGGAAGGATCTATTGGAGCCCTCGAAGGTTTTCAAGTTCCCACTGGGCAAGATACTGGGCTTTATAGAGAACACCAAGCCTGCTCGAGTGGAAATAACAGACTTAATAGGGATGGTACAATGAGCACCTAGCTCAAGTGTCTGGACTCTAGGAGCCCACCCTAACTTAACGAATGAATGAATGCATTAACACTTCCTCATATATTTTTATAAATGGTTCAGCACATTGTTGAAAAATAAGATATTATTATTATTTATTTCAATCAGAATACGTATTTGTAAAGAAAAATTGAATTCTGAACTGACATAGGTACATAACTTGAATGTAATAAGCAAAGGTATCATAACTCCTATATTGCACTCTAAGGTTTTGTATGAATTATTTTCATTTAACATATGTGTATATAACTTTATAATACCGTACCTATTAAAACTAACAGCTTCTTGCGGGTTTCGCCGTGTGTCAAAACTTTCGCTCGACGTTTCGCTGTTCATACTGACAGCTTCTTCAGGATAACTGAACCTGATTCTCCATGGTCCGACATCTTCTTATATACGCCCCTGGTGCATCCAACCGTGTAGTTTCCGCTCCATTGACCGTGACGGTTCGTAGTAGGCTCTTCCACAGTGTTGGCTAAGGTGTAACCTTCTTTCGCTGTTAACAGGGTGTTATTCTTCTCTATTTCTATGGCTTCCCTGATGAGTCTTTTCTCGTAGTTCTTGGTGGTAGTATATTACTTTTACATTCTTGAAATCCATTTTGTACGCTTCGGGACGGCAACGTCGATCCAAGCAGTATCTACCGACCGCAAAGGATAAGATACCCAAGGGGCGCCACAGAAAGGATCACAAGATAACATGCCAATGCGGACAGTGCTACGTCCGGACAAACAGGAAGAGCCATCGACATAAGAATAAAAGAACACGAGAGGGACGCAAAGATTAAGAAGGACCGAGCAATCAGCGTTGGCAGGACACATGCACGACACCGGACACAAAAGGATTTCAAGAATGTAAAAGAAATAACTACCACCAAGAACTACGAGAAAAGACTCATCAGGGAAGCCATAGAAATAGAGAAGGAATAAAACCGTTAACAGAGAAGAAGGGTACCACCTTAGCAACACGTGGAAGAGCCTACTACGAACCGTCACGGTCAATGGAGCGGAAACTACACGGTTGAATGCACCAGGGGCGTATATAAGAAGAATGTCGGACCATGGGGAATCAGACCAGTTATCTTGAAGAAGCTGTCAGTATGAACAGCGAAACGTCGAGCGAAAGTTTTGACACACGGCGAAACCCGCAAGAAGCTGTTAATTATAGCATGTTATTATACTTGATTGTGGTTTGCGCAACATAAAGATATATTATTACTATTATCTGAGGCGTAAGTGATAAAGCCCGAGGTATTTCCAATTTAGTTTCATTTAACCATCAAATCACACCTATTTTTTTACTATTCTGTGGATAATCGGAATCAATTAAAATATGTTATCATAAGCACGATTTGTATTCATCGAATTTTAATCTGCTTGGAGTTTGTTGTATAATCAATTTAATCATAATTCGATGTACGTGAAAGATAAGCGCATTTTTATGTAGACAATTTTTCTAACGATTCTTATCACTTGACTGATACTCTGATTAAATCAGCTAATAAAGGGATAAAAATATATACATACATATATATATATAAAATGTTGCTCTCTTCATTAATATTTAATTTATTTAACACTAAATAATACAGCGAAGGTAAATTAACAAAAGGAAACTAAATATATTTTAATACAGGCGGGAAGAAAAATACAGACATTGGACCTCGGTCCTATTCGGATATTGCTTAAGGGCATTGCTTTCAATTTTCGCTTTCGAAGTAGTTCTTGCTTTGTGCCGGGTCCGGTTTCATGGTCTTCTTTCCCGGCGTCCAACCGGCCGGGCAAACTTCCCCATGTTCGTCGGTGAATTGGAACGCCTGTACTAGACGTATCGTCTCATCGACTGATCGACCCACCGGCAGATCGTTGATGGTGATTTGCCTCAAGATTCCTTTGGGATCTATGATGAATAACCCGCGGAACGGTACGCCGCTGTCCTCGTCCAAAACTCCATAATCTTTGGCGATCTTCATCGATTTATCCGATAGCAGGGGGATGTTCATCTCGCCCAAGCCGCCCTGTTTGCGTGGTGTATTGACCCACGCCAAATGACTGAAATGGCTGTCGGTGGAGCAGGCCACCACTGACGTCTTGATCTTCTTGAAATCCTCGAAGCGATCGGAGAATGCTATGATCTCCGTTGGGCAGACGAACGTGCTATAGAAATTAAGAATAATTATAAATAAATAAATGTGGCAACAAGGCGAGATTCAACAAAAAATTGCAATTAATTAAATACGTATGCTTTCAAATACTTTTCTGATTAGAGTAGACAGAAAATCATTCTTAGTCCTGCGTGCAATCAAACATTTAAACGATTTTTGAAATAAACATGTTTAATATATCTGGTATTTGTGTGAAGGAATGAGCAACGCATGCGATAGCTAGTCATATTACTTGATAGACAAGCAACATATGGGAATAATGTTATCGGTGCCTTTGTCTCACGCAAAAATTTCTGGTATGTAATCCACTTAACCCTGTTTCACGGTAACTCGTAAACCTGGCGATGGTGCATCTAAAAAACAAACCGCGAATTGCGGTGGGAACATGCCATACCGTTTAAAAAAAAAGGACTGAAATTTATTTCCGTATAAAATTCAAGTAGTTCACGAGCTCACGCAGCAGATTTTGATACGAAAACACGGTACTATCAATAGTTTCTATTTTATAGAACATAATTGATGACAATATTCTCGATAAATGATTTTTTTTTCTGATGAGGTTTGATTCCATATGAGAATGTGGATTCGTAGAAACTTCATTACTTTCGCAAAAAAAATAGGCGTCTGGCTATCAGTTTCAAGGAGACGAATTATTGGACCTATATTTTTTTTAATTAAATAATAATTGCTGACAGATATCGAAACGAATTATTACAGCCGTTTCTTAATAAACTTCATGATGAAGAACTTATAGAAGGATTTTTTTCAACAAGATTAGATTAGATTTAGATTATCTTATTTTCTCATATTTTAAGACCAGACATTACACAATCGAAGAAGTGACCCATTAAAAAAAAGAGAGCATGGCCTACTCTAATCAGGAAAGTATTTGCAAGCATGGTATAATAATTACTCTTCTAACAATATAAACACTATATAAGAAGTGCCCACAACTTTAACTTCAGAAGAAAATCGCGACAAAAAGTTTGTTAAATTACCTTTCTATCGCATTTCAACAGATTTGGGCGACATTTTTAAAGGACAAATCCGAATATTTGATTCACTTCGCGTAAAACACTGAGAATTCTTTTAGGCAACGCAAAAGATAAACCACATCTCAATGAAATATTTACAAAATCGGTTGTAGTGGGTGTAATAACATTTACATGGGACAAACAAAGCGTGCGATCAGAACTAGGTTCAAGGAACACAGAGCAAGTTATCGGTATGGGAGACTTGACACATCTAGCGTTGCGCAACTTATAAGCGATACCGGACATAAGATTGATATAGAAATCCTTGAATTAGTGAAAAATGTACAATCACCTAAAGAGTTAGATGCATATGAAAAAGAAAACATTAAAATAATTTATTGAATCTGGATGTGCATTTAATTTTGATGGATTTATGAGGGTAGGATAATTCAGGTTTGTCCCCAATTCTTGGTGTTTCGAAGGGTACAGTAGACGTAGAAAAGCACTTTTATCACGAAATATTTTCCTTTTTAAAGAGATATAGCGCTCTTTTCTTATTTTTGCTTGATTTATTCGGCCATTGGTTGATGATAGGAGCCCACATGTTCCCGAAACAATTATATAATAGAAAAATTAATAAAATCTCACGCAGTGCGTAGTGATCGGTTATTCATGTCTCTGGATGTAGTAATGAACAATTTTGCTTCCCACCAATCTATTCAACTCATGCAGCGGATTTTCTTGTAGTGATGAGCAATCATCATAGACTTGACCTTACGATAATATATTTGCGATAAAATCCAGAAATGATGAATGCGTTTCTTAATTACATAGACAACAGTTTGTATACTTTAATACAGAAAAACGCGTTTTTAAATCTGATAAAGGAAAATGAATCGCATTTTGAAATTGTTAATCTATATATGCTCCTAAAAACATTACCACAGGATAAAGAGAAAAAATAACCGCTGATTTTTCTATTGTTATCCAAGGGTTTTGTTTTGAGAAGAATCCGCCATGTTCTTATGTTATTTCGTTTCTATTGTGTTGAGAAGGGTCATTGGTATTACGTTTATCAACACGAAAATTTTGAACATTCGATTTTCAATTTTAAATTAGGCACCACACAAAAAATTAGAATTTTAAAACTTCTTGACCATATGTATATATTTCTTCTTTTTCTTGGTTTTCAGGTCATAAAAATATATAAATGTACATCAACTAAGACGCTTCGCTTTAATTTCAAAGCTTTTTCAAGTAGAAATATAAAAATATATTTTGTAAATGGTGTAAATTATAATTTTTTTTGTTTAATAAATGACGAAATCATAATTGTTTTGTTTACTATGAATTTTGAATATATCGTTATGTTTTATTTAAAGATTGCGTTTCAATATAGTATGTTTTGATAATTTGTTGTTAGTAGAATATAAAAAATTGAATTTTTGTAATTAAATAGATCTTTAAAAATATTGTATTTAGTTATAAAATTAAGTTTTGTCTGTTTTATCATTAACTGCGTTTTTATGTTCATAATTTTTTTATTGTTTTTAAATCTTGTTCTTTGTTTAAAATTTTTATATTGTTAAAATCAAATGTATGATTTTCAGTTATTTCATGTTTTTTTTTTAAAGGCTGTAAGATTTTTGTTATATTTATATCCTTTTATTCTATTTTCTAAATATTGCATGGTTTCATCAATATATACACCAGTAAATTACAATTTTGACAGTCTATTTTATAAACTATGTGTGATGTTTTTATTTTTTCAATTTTTTATTTTAATTTTGTATAGATTTGGTTTAGTAGTTTTGATAGGCAATTTTGTAATTGTATGGTTTGAAAATTTGATTTATTTTTTCGCGTAAATGTTTAATATAAGGAATTTTTATAAATTTTGTAATTGTTTGACTATTATCTACATTTTTTTTTTGATTTATTATAAAAAAGAAAAAATTCTTGTTTGAATATTTTATTTATAAGAGAATTTGGATAATTTTTTTTGAAGCAAAAAATATTCTAGAACAAAATAACTGTATATATTACATATGGTATTATATTTTACCACTTTACGTATTTTTTTTTACATACATACCAGATTTCCTTAAATATTTATTTTGGATATTTGGAAAACGTAAATAAAATAAGCGGAACTGGTGTACCCAAAAAGAAATTATTAAATGTTACATTTATTTTGGACGACGCTGTAACTCTGACTGTTAAAAATTCTGCGAACTCAATGTGTATGAAAAAGTATAAGTACATAATACATTGTAAGTTATTATTGCAAGATATTACAACATTATTTTTTATAAAGCATTTAAACATGAAATCCAATCATTCAAGGCTGAAATAACATTATTTCCATTGTTGGATCGCAGGATTGTTCAGGAACTTGTAAATTAGCTTTGTCGCCTCGTAGTTCAAATTGAGTTTACATAATTTACAAAGATAACTAACATAGTTGTCACGATACACAAGACGATGTTGCAGCAATAAAAAGAAAATCTAATTAAAAACGATAGATTATTTTAATTAAAAGAGAATGAATTCAATTTTAATTTAATATTTCCGTATTATGATGTCGGTGTTTTGCTGCGTACACATATCGATCACAATATAATTTATGATTATCGCGTGTGGTTGTTCATTATATATATTTTTTTTTGTGGTAAATGAATTAAACCTCATTTATAATTCAACGTAACTGAAACTAATTTCTCCAACGTATGAAAGAAGTTGTTTTGCTATACTATTACGAAAACACGTGTTCTTTGGGAAAAAAACTGTGTACCTTGAGGTTGCACAAAAATTTATATCGCTATACTTACAAATCGAGTGGGTAGAAAAATAATACTAGGTATTGTCCAGCGTAATCTGCGAGTGAGATATCTTTGAATTGCCCATTGACGACTGCAGTCCCTTTAAAAGCCGGTGCTGGTTTCTGAAGACTCGGAACAGGCATGTTGGAGTTATCTTCGCAAGCCGGAAAAAAAAAGAACAATTTCCTGTTGTTAAATACCGTACTCCTCTTACGGCTTACGTAAATGCAAAATACTACCTTCTAAGTGCTTGAAATTGTATTGATTTTAAAACGACTTACTTATTTTATGGAGTTAAAAAAAAGCTGAGCTAGTGCGAACGACAAGTTCGGACCGCAGATGAGCAAGAAATACGTTATGAATCGCTCCTTTCTTTTCATTTACGTCTAACGAAATTCCCCATCCTTTTCTGGCGCCCGAATAAAATCTATTTTATTCTATTTACGACACAGACCGATGGGTTGGATCGGGTATTTCCGCTTGCAAATAATGGTAGATGATAGCCGAATGCACCTTAGCGTGACAGAATTATTTTCTTTTTCTCTCTGAAATTGCTGGTATGTACGCTTGGATTTACGTGGAAATAAGTAATAACATTGTGCGTGTGTACGTATAAATAGAGGAATTATTGAAAAAATGATAATCCCTCGAGGTATTTCGATAATTAGTAGATAAACTACGTTAGTTCGTTCCTTCATTCTACAATATTTACAAGCAAATATTTAAATTTACCGCCAATTGTAATCATAGAGTGTCGATTATATATTCAAATTAATTATAGATTGAATTGGAATCTTGAGGACGTATTTTATTAAATTAAGGAAAGATATAATTGCTTATCCTAATCGGTTGCTGAGTTATTTCAGGTATCTATATATTCTAGAATTATAGAAACGGAATGGAGAGAATGAGCTCCAAGCATGCGCGACATTTCGAAGCAACCATCTGAAAATTATTGATTGCGCGAAATTCAATTTAAGGTAGAATAGAGAACGCAGCTGTTTGTGTTCAAACCACAAAAAAATAGAGACATTTTATTATGGTTTATTTATTATTTATCATCGAATAATATTTCTTTCGAAAACTACTTTGGAATAATAATAAATAATAATAATAATAATAATACGGTTTATTCCATATTGCCAAAAGCACAGAACACGTCAAAATAAAAATCCTATACAAAAGAAGTATAGATCATACAATATATAGACATACAGGGCCTCCAATTTGTCAAAAAGTAGCTGATGATCCACTGAATCAAATGCCTTAGACAGGTCCAGCATTGCACAGGCGGTGGTTTCCTGACTGTTAACACCTTCAATGATTTCTGTTAAAAGTTGAAACATGGCTCGAGTGGTTGATCGTTCACCGTATATAACCATTCTGGGTGTCGTTCAGTATATCATTTTTTTCAATAAATTTATTCATTCTACTTAAGATAATTTTTTCAAAAACCTTGGAGATATTAGATACAAGTGCTATCGGTTTATAACTGTTAAAATCTGTCTTTTCTCCCTTTTTGTATATTGGTCTAATTATAGCGTATTTTAATCTGTTAGGAAATGTGCCATACTGTAAAGATGTATTAAACAGCTCTGTGAGAGGTATTGCCAATTCCTCCGCACAATGCTTTAAGAGCGCAACAGGTATTTCATCCACACCTACAGCATTTGTGTTATTGAGGCTCTTTATGGTATTTATAACCTCTTGTACATCTGTTGGATGAAGTAAAAATGTTGGGTTAGATGTTGTGCCACATATTGTCCGTTCTCGCATTATTTTATTGTCTATCATTTCAGTGAAATATCTGTTGAATTCCGATAGTGTCTCAGTATCTGTTTTCCCTTTATTCTTAAGGTCTTTTATTTTAAATTGGTTTGCCTTTGCTTTCCCATTTATTCTATTTATCACTTCCCAGGTAGTCTTTACTGTATTTTTGGCGTGGTTATGTTATTTTCATAGAATTGTCGTTTGGAGTTTTCAATTTCTTTCTTTAAGTTGCGACAAAAACAATTGTAAACGTCTCTGCTTAGATTGTTTGTCATTACTGCCTCATATAGTTGCCTTTTAATACCACACAACTGTCGTAGATGCTCATTGATCCATCGGGCCTTCGAACTTTTGCCAAATGTAATAGTGCTCTTTTTTATATATTTTTCTATATAAAAAGTCAATATGGCCAAAAAATTGGAAAAACTCTCACATATTACATAAAACAATCGACATCCAATCAGTGTTTGACAACTCATATTTCATAAGGTCAAGTTTGTCTTGATAAAAGATTCGTTTTTCAATTTTTGTTTTGATAGGTGAATACCTTTCCAAAACAATGGCTATTTTCTGCGCATAGTGATCAGGCAATGCAGATGCTAAAACATCCGCCTTATATTGGTCCTTATTTATAAAAATATTACCAATTATTGTTTTTGATGATATCGTCACTCGCGTTGGGTCTTTTATGGTGTGTTGCAAATTAAAACATTTAAAAGTATCTAACAATCTTTTTGAATTATTATCTTCTCGTCCTATATCGATATTAAAGTCTCCGCTAACAATAATAGTACCTTTATACGAATCTTGTAGAATAGTTTCTAACGTCGTGAAAAAATCATTAATGTCACCGTTTGGAGATCGTTAAAATTGAGAGGGCCACCCAAGTATCACATTTAGTCGCCATGACGTATTCGTTACCTTAAAGGGTTTCCACAAAGTAAAAATTACTAGTAGCTGTTAGGCATTACCCCTTTAAAAAAAAGGTTTCATTATTGGGCGACACTCTTACTCTTTACTTAGCTATAATTACTGTGGAAGAAAAATTAATATATACAAACACAATAACAAAACTCACATAACACTTTTAAATGATCAGATACAAAACATAATAAAAATAATTAATTAATTAAATAATAAATGTTCCACTATTTACTTTTCTAAGAATTTAATGTTCTACAAAAATATTTTTCAAAATTACTTAATTTTTCACTTTATCAACATGTACAAATTTAAACTTTTCCATAAATTTACCTACCCCCCGAAATAGCACATTTAGTCGCAATGACGTATTTGTTACCTTAAAGGTTTCCACAAAGTAAAAATTACTATATAGTAGCGGTTACGTTCTAATTACGTGATATATTCGTAACCACTACCAAAATGGGGAACAAATATTAGGTTCTAATTACGTTATGGCGACGTAATCGTTAATTTTATAGGACGTAATAGTTACGTAGTCATAACATAGCGGTTAGTAGCTGCTACGTAGCTGGAACATTGCGAAAAAGTAATTTTTACTTTATATGGCGTTGCAATTCATTGTTACTGTTCCTTTTTGTTCTTTATACCTTTTTATAACGTATTAACTCTAACTGTTGTTAGAATGAATAATATAATGATCCATGTGTATATAAAATAAATATATCTGTTAGACCACTTATTGAATCAATGCGGACATAAAATTAAAAACACATACCATTTTACTGGTAAATGTTAATGTGATAGCTCTTAAAAATCCGCTCGCCTCAAATGCTATGAAGTTTAATTGATAAAAATGATGTGTCAGCAACGCTTTTTTTTATTCAGCGTGTACGTCAAGAAATATACGTTACTCTGTTCTTATTAACTAAAAATATGAATAATGAAATTCAAAATTTGGATCTGTGTTGGGTTAGAATCTGGTTTATCTTATATACAGGGTGTATCAAATAAAAAAGTAAATTTTGTTTGGGTGTTAACTACACGACATTACCAGAGTTAAAAGTGTATATTAGTATATTCCATAACGTGAAAAGCCTTTTGCGCTCATGGTTGCGAGATTCTATTGTATCAATATCCATGTAGACGTTTGCATTTTTTAATTGGCATGGAGAAACCCTTAAATCAATTCTAAACTGGTATATACAGGGTGTATTAAATAAAAAAGTAAATTTTGCTTGGGTGTTAACTACACGACATATAAAGCACAAACCCACCGAAACCGGATTTCATCATTAAAGAATAAAAAAAAAGTAAAATTTAGAGCAAAAAATTCGTTAGTCTGGATCTGATGCAAAGAAACGTCATGTTTAAGCACCCGCTAAACATGGTATTATGTATAAATACATTGCACTCATTTAGTATTATTCTGAATGGTATGCCGTAAATTCATTTAATGTCATTCTGAATAAATAAAGGCCCTTACAAAAATAGTAAAACTGAGGCATTTTAAATTTCTTCTTTTTATAAAATAAACATTCCTTTTTCGTTAAGAGCATTCTACGTAAGTCTATAAAGTATTTTTTTTAATATCCTGATAAGACGTTCGAGTTTCACCGGATATACGATTACAAAAAACGTAAATATTTTTCTTTTGCTTTGTCGAATCGAGAGTTAATGAATCTATACGTTCCCGCGCTTTTACCGATGCATCAAGCTTCGATTTTCTTTATATGAAATCACGATGGTCCTGAAAAGGATGGTTTTTTCGAGACGGGAATAATTTAAATAAAATGATCGAAGTGGCTTGCACTCCAAGCGGCGATTCACACAAAACTAACTAAGCGGTAATGGCTGAATGATAGTGGTATGTGGGGGTATACTCGGGACAGCATTTAGGTTGGGCACAGGTGCGGTTCTAGCCCACGGGATTTACAAAATATTTTTTTTCTCGTTAATGCTTACAGATAGACCCCCTGTGCATTAAGACTTTTTGATTGTTTATGATTACAGCTGCTACATATTATTATATTTACCTCTACATCAGATACACCCTGTATTGTTCCATGGCAATTGTATTATAATGGCACATCCATTTTCTTTCACTTAGCATTTACGTTTTCATATTCAAGGTAATATATACTAGAAGTGATATTTACTAGCAGTTAATACTATCCTATACACTGTTGAAAATATTACGGTGTTGGCGTTAATTTTGCGCTAGTCAAATATTTTAGTGTTGATTTTTCCAAACTTTGCCAGACGAGTTGACTACGCGTATTGAATAGAACAGAAATGACTAGAATTTCGTGTGAATTCTTTGTTCAGATATACGGATTGACTATTTTTCTAGACATTCAGAAGCGTCAACCAATCAGAATTTTTCCCTCGGATAAAAATATAGAAACCCCACCTATTCTAATACAGTATTGCATTATACGCACCACCTGCATTGCACGTGTATCTGTTTTCGTGTTTGATTCTCCGTATTAACATATCCAAACAAACCACCAAATGTGACTGACTTGCAAAGTGTAACCTCGTGTTATTAAACGTTAATTCCAGTGGGCATAAAAAATTTCAATATCTTAAAGATGTATTGGGAACATCTATTTACGCAATTAGTTTAGGCTTGAATCAAATAGCATAAACATTCACTTAATTTTATAATGGTTCTCAAAAAATCATTTTAAAATTGGTACGTTTAGTTGAAACCAAAACTTGTGAATGAGTGGTTTTGCATATTTATAATTGAGAAAACGTCTTAAAGAGAGAATATTATAGCACTAAGAAATAGGAGTTGCATATTAAAAAGACGTTGTGTTTAGAAAATGGTGTTAAAACACCCAATAGATCGCACTCATTTAGTTAAACAGCTAGTAAATTTGTCTAGTCTAGATCAAATAAAATATGACTAGAAGTATTTTATAATTCCACGTGTCAGTTGGACAAAATAACTCCTTAGCAATAGACAATACTTGACTATCTTTGCTCGTCAAATTTAAACTTCTATAGTTCTCGACAAAATAACACGAAAAGAGTGTGGACCTCTCCTGACTATTAAATTAGTCAAAAAAGTGTTAAAATTTTCAACAGTGTACTATCGTAAATATTACGTGACTATCCTCTATTAAATCTACTTTCAAGTTGTACATATTACTATAACGTAATTAAATTACCTTTGACGTAATATAATGGAACTTGAAAGTAACTGAATTCACTTTCAAGTTCTGTGTGTAACTCTGCTTCTCTATAACCTCAAAGTTACATTAACTAGTGATTGGCCTATATAGCGACGGCACAATACTAGTGTAACACGTTTAAATTCAATTCAAATTTCTTTCTTGAGACGGCACTCATCTTAAGAGATCAAGTTTATATTAAAATATGTAAAAATATTTAGGTATCCACTAGAGTTTAACGGACGAGATAGAGACCTATTACTTCCGTTTACAAGATGCAGTAATACAAAATAAGATTACGTCGTTGTAAGGAATAATAGGAAAATGTGTTTTTTTTATCTTATTTCAATTTTCTTTTATAAGTTTTCATATTTGTGTCATAATTTTGATAAACCAGAGATAAACAAAAAAAATAAAACCCGCATATTGTGTTTTAGCATTATTATTAGAAAGAATGGTTAATAGTTCTGCTCAGCGCTGTGGACGAGGTTTCAATACAGATCTCGGGAAATCGTATCTGTTATACGTCACCGATAACGTATGCGAAGTGTATCGAAGCCTCAATAAGCTAGCTTAATTGCGTTAAACCCTGATACCTACTACGCTTATATTGCACCTAGCAAAACCACTGCTTATCTAAATACCTTTAAATTCTACTACTTTATAATTAAATTTCCTGTGCGTGATAGAAGTCACTTTCATCGATATTAACAATGGCTGTTTTGTTTTGCTTATTTCGCTTTTGTATTGCTGTAACAACTCCATGTTGGGCCACAAGTTTCCCCACGAACACAAACAATCACTTGCTGGTTGAGGTTTAGGTACCCAAGCATTGCTAAGTTGAGTAAACCATGTCTTTCTCAGGTTTATTTCGTATAAAGATTGAATTACACTGTCGTCCTTAGATAAAATCTTGTATAGTAGGCTTTTTTTGTACTGCATTTTAATTTCGTTGATGACATGCTGGTCCAGAGTCAAAATAGGCGTAACGTTGGGAGGTAGGAACATCACATGGGCAAAATTGTCTTTTGAATTAAAATCCTCTTCATCGGGATTACCAGAGGAATTGTTCAAAATAAGCAAAGCTTGCTGTGACAGTTTCTGTTTGTTAAGAAATCTTTTAACTGACGGTAGAAATAGTTCATGAAACCATTCGCAGGACACCGACCTAGTCATCCATCCTTTGCTTTAACTTTCGTTTAACATTCGTAAATGCTCTTGATTTTTTTGCCTTACCGATCACTAACATGTTTAACTCATGTGTACCACTTGCGTTTAAACAAGGCATAAAAATGACCCTGTCCTTAACTAGTTTTCATCCAGGAGTAGGTGATCATATTTTTATTTTTGGTAAAAGTCGCTAAAACAAAATTTAAATTTGGTTGCCTGGGTGGCTTGGAAGTCATCATTATTCATAATTTTTTTTATAGAAAAATCTAGCTTTTTTCTTAAGGACTTCTCCAGAAATAGTTATATGCCAGTTTCTTGTAAAAACGGCTGTCCTCAACTTTACGAAACTCGCTAGTTTTTAATGTTTTTCACGTATTTTTACATTTTCATTTTTTCTTTGTGATGAAACATTTTATTTTATCACTGTCGTATTTTATAGTTCGCCGTACTCCATATTCTTTAGCGAGACTAACCAAAGTTTTGCCTTTCTCTGGTCGCTTCAAAATTTCGTTTTTATCCGCGAGAAATAAAATTTTATGTTTGCGTTTGTGTTGTACAGACGTGTTTTAAACAGTGTGCTGCACACATACAAAATCACGTCAAATAAACGTCATCCGACCAAAGCTTTTTCGGAAAAAGAATCAAAAAGGTTAATATTAGACCCCGGAAAACACGGTTTGATGTGCGGAAACAATCGGCAAAAACCGGTGTCGAGCAAAAGGTAAAAATTGTCCTCTATTTCAAGCAGAAAATCACTTTTCAAAGGTTTGCATTAGTAGCAGGCAAGTAATAATAAAACAGTTGAACACCATTCAACTCGAACTCTCAAGAAATACTTGTCAATTACGCGATGGTGATGCGGCTCAAGACACGGATGCCGAAACGAGGAGTTGTAACTCAACTAATACGTCAAATATTCGAAATATTAGCTTAGTAAATAAAGTTATGTTGGCAACTGAAATTGACGGTCTGAAACAGGTTGACGCATCATTTTCAAATTTGATTTTTGACTCACTCTTGAATAAGTACAAAGAATTTTTCAGTCCGTATGGTACCGAAAGGGACTTCAATTAAGATTAACAAACGCCTTACTACCTAAAACTTTTGCATTACAGTAAGAAGTAACAGGTGAATTAGATCAATTGGTTTGTGAAGATACTTTATTCAACTATACAGCAGGAGATACTGTCGATAGCCTTTTAGATCCATAAATATGCAGGCTGTAAGATCTTGGTTATTGATTCCATTGATAATCTGGTACAGTAATTGAATCGGTGAGTTGGAAAAGCAACATATTCTATACTTGTGTCATAAGACATATTCCCTTTTCCAAATCACCGATTCAATTAAAACGTAGTTCTTACTGTTGAATTGCGCCTTACAGGCCTGGAAATGTTTGATGTCATCGCTATTGGTCTGTATTTAATAAAGTTTGATCTTTTTATATATAATGGCTTAATAACTGTTTGTTTTAATTTATTAGACATTTTTATCCGTTGAAAGAGATAAATTCACTAGATTATATCAACATAACTTAAATTGCGGACCTATAATAAATGACTAGTATGTTCGTCATTTATCCAGTGGCACGTTTTTACTTGAATGAAACTTCTGTCTTTCGTGGGCCAAACGTATACTGGACATTCAATAAATCGAATTTTATTTCTGCCAAAGTCTTTCTATTAAGAATTTCTACATCAAATACCTAACTGTTTGGAATTTGAGATGTCGGTTGAATATGGATCATTCCCAGAGATCTCACCATTTCCACTTACTACCCTTTTAACATAAAATGTGCTTATATTAACAGTGCTTCATATTGCTAAATTAAAATGATTAATTAGTTAGCCAATTTTGAGAACTGTACAAATTCTTCAGGATTCATTTTTTGGGCAATATGGCTATTGCCATGGCTCCCAAGTCCTGCTCCCAGAGTAAGGTTTTTGCATAGTTTTCCCCTACTCCTGAGTGAATGCTGATGTGGGTAAGGGTGGTAGGTCCAGAAGAACTTCTAGTGCTAATGATGGAGAAGAAGACATTGCTGAAGATATGGATGTAAATTTGCTGTGAATCTGGTTGGTTATGGCTTTTGCCGCCAAGCTTTTGCTCCATAGGTTATCGTTGGACGTATCACCATCACAAAAATCCTTCGGCATGTCCATAAGGATAGCCTCGCTTTGTGAGTGATCTTTTCCAACTGCGAATTTGGAAAAGATCACAGGATAATGTTATCAAGTAACACGCCTAGATATTTTACATTATCTGCGAATGAATAAGCAAGTTGTGTACAGCTCGATGCATCTTTTTCAAATGAACTTTTGAACAAGTATAAAGAACTTTTCAGTGGAAGCGCCATAAAAGGGAGCTCAATATGTATTAAAGCAAACGTTTGTCATATTCCATGGGCGCAAACATAATAACAGCTGACACCTGGCGGATTTATTATATCTTTGTCTTTGTTATTAATAATCATAGGGAAATTACTAGTTGGAGAAGAAAATTTTTATGGAATCCATATATAGTACCTGGAATAGGTAGCTTCGTGCAGTACATTTAGATGGAGCATGTTTGGGATGAATTGTTATTACGTAGCTGCAGTGTGCAGCATATTCTATCTGTTCGTTAGTAGTGCAATTGTAATTTTGTCAGCGCTGACTTCAGGTTCTTATATCAAGCACCAGTCGCTGGATTTTATAAAATCTTGTTGCATTTGCCCTTAGCTATAATAATCATTTTAACTTCTTAACATTAGAGATTGTGTATTCTTCAACGGGACCACATTAGGGGGTGACAACAGTGCTTCCTCAAGAAAATGACCCTCCGTCTCAAAGATTTGTGAATTACTGCCCAAATTTTTCGGCATGGAGCATATCTATTTGCCTGTAGAGGGTTTGAGTTCTTCATAGCTCTAATGATTGATTCATAGGGGGCATAGGCTAATGGCTGCACACAAAAATCTTGTTACTGAAAGGTCATTCCAAAGATTTTAGCAAATTGTTCAAGATCGTTTCAATAAAATTACCTTTTTGGTTAGCATATCGATGTCCTTCATGTAAGATATCTAGATTTGGACAATATATCATAAATAGCTTTAAAATAATTGAGGAAGGAGTCTACAAAACCCAAGTTTGTCTTCCTCGTATATATATATTAGTTTTACGGGCTTTTAAGACCCATGACTTAGATTATTTTATCACTCTGCTTCTTCAGTTTTCTGCACAATTTTCCTCCACTGAGTTCTGTTCTGTTACGCAGTTTTCCAGTCCAATATCTCCAAAGTTCCTAAGTCTGCTGTCACTGCATGTAGCTATCTCTTCTTCGGTCTAACTCTTTTCCTTTTCCTTCCTCCCCTCCTTTCAGCACTCTTCTGGAATGTCTGTGTTCTGGCATCCTGCTCGCTACTATACTATAACCGAGGAAAGAGTTGGACAGCTCAAGTTTGTCTTCCCCAAATTTAGTTTAACGTAGGTGAAATGTGTTCTTTCAAAATAAAATACCGTAGATAGCACTTTTGGTTTATTGCATTAAAGCAAGTACATCAAAAAAGAAACGGTACATTTTTCGTATAAACTTTTACACTATTACAAATTGCAGGCCTTTCTTAGTGTATTTGTATATAGAAATGTTTTCTTTTACTTCACTTGCATGAATGGCACTTTGGAATCTCCCTGCCAAGAGAATAAATATAGTTTTCACACGATTGTTAAAATATTTATAATAACGGCTATTATAAATATAAAGAAAAATGTATAATGTACACTTAAAAACAATCAATATTACAAATTATTATAAATGGAATAATAAGACCGCTCTTAAATTATCATAAACATATATACCTATAATCAATAAAAACATGTAAATAGTTCAAAAAATAATGATAAACCCTTGTGGTCTAAAGGAAAATAAAAATATAAATACGACAAAAAATCGAAATTACATTCTTTTGATGTATGTATATATTATAAAATATAAAACAAAAGTATGATTTTCATACGTAAGCACTTGAAATGATTATTTTATATATATATATATATAATATAAATGTATACATAAAAAAGAATATGAAATGGTATATTTTGCAGTAATAATTTTCACTTAGTAGAAATAAAATGAAATAAAGGTTAATTCATAATAGTTTAATATGGAATAGAAATAAATTTATTGCACGCTTATCTTCTAATGGATTTTCTTTTCTTTATTTTAATAAGGAATGATACGTTTCCCTGATTTAATTCCACTTACGTGAGAAAGTCGTAAGTTATCCCTCTTGTTACAATTCTTAATCACAGTTTTAATTAAAAAATTTACATATTTTAAATAATTAAAGACGACAGAGGGACAAATGGTTAAAGCAATGGTAAAAATGAATTTGTTGTATCATTGAATTCTTCCTTTTTTGTGTTAAATGTAAATGCGGGTATATTTATAAAAGGGGAATGTAAGATGGAATATTATTGTGGAATGCTGTCCATATTTGGCACGTAGTCTAAGGACATCAAGCAAGCGAATACTGTCATCACCATTTTCGGTTTAATTTCCGTTATGTCTTCTGGTAATGCGTACACTCGCGCTCCAGCTTTCCGTGCCATAGATATAGCATATTTGGCGTTAGCTAGATTGTCCTATAACAAAAAATATATATATATATTAAGGATTCGATGATTGATTATTTGCATTGAACATACTTCTTCCGATCCACTAGATTTGACGAGGTCGTAATTTATGGCACCTGGTTTGATAGCATCTATTAGATCTATGACCACCTTCGCATCAGCCACCACGGGGTCCTGGAAGCTTCTAATGGAAGACGGTTTACCAGCCGAGGCCAATTTATTGTTCACCCACTGCACGATCTCTTTTTCGACTATAGGACTGCCCGTTTTGGCTAATTGCGATAAGACCGACAGAGTGTAGGCCCTCATTAATTGCCAAATTAGGGCCAAAGTTAATGTAACGTTGCCTTCATTGATATCCTGGCCGGCAATTCCGACCAAGGAGAACCTGATCTCCCTACCCAATTCCACTGCGTAATTGCAATTCTCCAATTTCTCCATGAACTTCCTTAAGTTGCTAAATTTCCTATGTACCCTGTTCCAATCGACGATTCCAGGTTTTATCACGTCGTAGAGTTGGAAAATGACGAGACCGTCGGCCAAATCCGAATAGAGCCAATTGACATGAGGCGAAACGCCCATGGAATTGATCCAGTTGCGATATGCTGAAAAAAAAAAAATCAAAGTTAAAAACGACTATGAGTGCATGGGAATCAAATTTCCCTTACTCTTCTCTTCTCTAGTTTCTTCTATGGTTTCATAACCCTCTAAAGTACCATTAGTTTGCTCTAATCCAGGATAATTATTGAACAAATTGGCAACAAACGCCAAATTCAATTTATATACACCGTTGACAACGTCTTGCGGAGTAACGAATGATCTGCATTTTAGTTTGCCAGCTTGCTGTAACATCTTCTCAGCGCGTTCGTGCAGATCCCTTTCCTGAAGTATAAAAAAGAATGATGTAAAAACGAAAATCTTTTACAAACTTTCCTCAAACTCACATATAACGCCTCTGTATTGACGTTAGCTTCTGGTGGCGCGATTTGCTTCAAGAGATGCGTGTAGACCTCGGAATCGGTTATGTCGCTTTGGAAATTGGTCACGCGCGTATTGACACCGGCCTTCTCCAAATGGTAATTGACCCACCTCAGTAAAATGGCCTCTGGTGACAGCTTCAAGAGATCCTCTATCTTTTCCTCATCGGTTAGAAGCGAGGTCAAGCCGGGGCAGTGCTCCAAAGTAATTTGATTGAAGAGACCGATTCTGATGATCTGCCATACTAGACCTAGGACCAAGTGGGGTGTGCCTTTCTCCAAATTGTGCGCGTCAATATTTACAACGTTGCAACCGATGGATTGGGCCGACGTTAAGGCTAACGTTAAGTTTTCTAGTCTTGTGTACAAGGTGAGATTTTTCTTGTTTATCGCTCTCTCGTCAATGGTGTCCGGGCAGGAATGGTTGATCACTTTACTGAAAGGAATCCATGTTTGTTAAAACATTCTTTAATGGACGCCGTCAAATGTTGATATTTAATTTATAAATGGTAAGTAAGTAATGTTGCGCCATCAAGAAAAAAAAGATATATTGTCAAACAACGCTTAACAGAACATACAATTAAGATCAAACTTGTTCTCAAAAGAAAATCATCAAACGCATGACACTAGCAAAATTTTCAGGCGTTTTTTGAAAATACTACAATAATTTTTGACATAGTGGGACATCCTCATGCTCAAATTTTAAGCAGTTAAAATGGTTAAATTTTAAAATCAAGATCTAAGAGTCACAATATTAAAAGCCTTCATCCGTTATCAGCATGTTCGTATCATTACCACAGTTAGTAATGAAGTTTTGGGTACCTATGTATATATTTTCTAAGGACACTGATACAAAGTATATACAGCATTGGACCTAGAGTAGACGCCTGCAGTACCCTTCGATGAATAAATTGCTTTGCTAAAATAGAGACATAATTGGAGAACTGTGTTTCCCTTATCCAAATCCTTAATTAGGTATGTTTACTTTAATTAATTAGATTATCTTTAATAAAACAATGATGGAATCGCAGGGTCGCAGGGTCGCAGCCAGCACGATATGAATAATTTCGTTATAGAAATTTAGTTTATTAAAAATAGTCGAAAGAGTACTCTCATATTTTTTTACTCTGACATAAGTGACATAAGTAAGGCAAACCAGATAAAACTTAATAAACAAGAAACAAAAACGTAATAGTTTAGCATCTATTTTGCGAAACAGCTGGAAAATGTGGAAAAACAATGAAACCAGAGATTGAATCAAATCGCATCTAACCTATTTAAGATATAAACATTGTCTTTGTGTATCATTTTCAAAATGATATGTTTGATTTATTATTTAATGCGTTGAATATAATGAATTCGGCAAAAGATTAAAACAATTATGGAATAAATACGTACTGCTGTGGTTTATACAACCCTTTTATCACTGAGGTGTATTTTAAGTTGCATATTATGGTTGTTTTGTTATTTATCTGTACGGCTGATGGATTAGCTTCACCCCCGGAAGTCTTTCAAGAAATGATGAGTAGCTTACTACAAGGTATCAGTAATGTTGAATGCTCCATGGATGACATTCTTATCCATGCTGAGAGCAAAGCCAAATTACAGGAAATAACCAACCACGTAATGCAGAAATTAAAGGCTGCTGGGCTGAAATTAAATTATGAAAAGTGTGTGTTTCAAGTAGAAAGAATTAAATTCTTAGGGCATGTATTATCAAAGGATGGCCTGTGTGTTGATACTGATAAGGTCACAGCAATAAAGCAACTGCAAGAACCACAGAATAAGACTCAGC
This sequence comes from Protaetia brevitarsis, assembly GCA_004143645.1. Classification (NCBI taxonomy): domain Eukaryota; kingdom Metazoa; phylum Arthropoda; class Insecta; order Coleoptera; family Scarabaeidae; genus Protaetia; species Protaetia brevitarsis. The sequence goes on along the minus strand of RXPK01002895.1, from coordinate 58,549 downwards.
TTCAGAGACTACTAGGTATGGTAACATATCTTAACAAATTCATAAAGAATATGTCGGAATTGACTGAGCCGCTAAGGAAATTACTAAAAAAGGATGTAGCATGGTCGTGGGAATTCGAACAAGTGCAAGCATTCGAAAAAATCAAGGAAGTATTGAGCAATCCCCCAGTTCTGAAATTTTATGACGTAAATAAAGAAGTGAAAATTTCAGTAGATGCTAGCTCAACGTCTGTAGGAGCAGTACTACTTCAAAATGATCAACCCGTGGCGTATGCGACAAAAGCACTAACAGCAGCACAAAGAAATTATCCACAAATTGAGAAGGAGGCGTTTGGCATAAGATTCGCCTGTAAAAAGTTTCACGAATACATTTATGGAAAACGTCTACAGATTGAAACGGATCATAAACCGTTGGAAACTATTTTCAAAAAGCCAATCCAGTCTGCACCACCTCGACTACAACGTATCCTCTTTGATGTTATTCAGTATTCCCCAACAGTAACATACATAAAAGGCACGGATATCCCTATCGCTGATACACTTAGCCGTGATTGTAAACACGATAATGCAGAGGACGTTGAAGAAGAGCTGGAAATACAGATAGTATTAGCAATGTCGAAGTCCGCGCGAGAAGAATTTGTCGAAGCAACTACCCAAGATAATGACCTGCAAACATTACTGTTCTACATAAAACGTGGGTTTCCACTAAAGCAAAGTGAATTGCCGGAAGAAATCCGTGAATACTTTAATTTTTGTGAAGAATTGTCCTACTACGATGGATTGATTTTTAAGGGAGAAAGGATTGTAGTTCCAAAGTCCCAAATCAACAAAATGCTGAAACAGATTCATTCAGGACATTTTGGCATTCAAAGTTGTTTGAAACGTGCGCGAGAACTTTTGTTTTGGAATCACATGACGCAGGACATTACTGACTATATTAAAAAGTGTAGTGTGTGTGAAACAACACAACGCTCAAATAACAAAGAACCTATTCAGACAAAGCCGATACCGACTTATCCTTGGCAAACCGTCGCAAGTGATTTGTTTTCACATAAAGGTAAAGACTATATTTGTATCATTGACAGTTATTCCGGGTTTGTTGATTTTAAGCCACTTAAATCACAAGCTGCCAATGAAATCATATCGCATCTAAAAACTTGGTTCGCTTTATTCGGTATTCCCGAGACACTCGAAACTGACAATGGTCCCTGCTACAAATCCGTAGAGTTTAAAAAATTTGTTAAAGACTGGTCGTTCAATCACCGAACGTCAAGTCCTCATCATCCTCGTGGTAATGGCCTAGCTGAGAGAGGTGTACAAATCTCAAAAAACATTTTAAAAAAATGTTTACTAGATGAATCAGATGTACAAATGGCGCTTCTCAACTACCGAAATATACCTAGGAATGGATTATTGGGATCTCCAGTTCAAAGACTAATGAGTCGAGTTACCAAGACAACATTACCAGTAAAGGAGACCACATTGTATCTTGTAGTAAAGGAAGAGGTGTTTTCGGAATTGTCAAGATTACGAGATCAACAGAAGAAATACGCAGATCGTGGAAGCAAAGTGGTATCTCCAAGAAACTGGATCAGTGGCGAAGTAATCGAGGAGACCATTAATCCCAGATCAGTAATAGTGAAAACACAAAACGGCACAGTGTATCGAAGAAATTCCTCGATGTTACATAAAACCAAAGCCACAATACAAAATCCGATTACTGCAGTGCTAACAAATAATGGAAAGGAAACATCCCAAACCAATGAAACAGAAAACAACATACCAGGAGTACCAGTAAAAGATCCTGTTGTCCCGAATTTAAGTGACGATACAATTCAAACGAAGACTGAAGTACCAGTGACTACTAGATCAGGGAGAATTGTGAAACCGAGATCAAGATTGAATCTATAAATTCGTGTTTTAAAAATTACATGTTTATTTATATTGTTTTGTTTCGTTAAGTTCTTTAAAAAAAAGGAAGATGTAACATCAAGCATACTAGGTAAATGTTTCTAAAATATGACAGTTATAATAAAGTTGTCAGATTCGAATCATAACTGTGTTTCATCTCGTAAAGTAAATACTTATATTGGTGCATACCAATGTTACACAATTTACCGAGAATTTTCACAATTTTGTTTTGTTTTGTATAAGTTTAGTTTAAGAGTTTATTGTATGATTTTAATTTTGTAGTGTTAAGATTCTTTTTAATGAATCCAGTCATTCAAATCTCTATTGTTCGCTTGTGCTGATTTAATGCGTATTCTATTTAATATTGTCGTTGTAATGTTATACGTCTGCGTTGTACGATTCTTGAGAGGGAATTTTTGTAAAAAAAAACAATTGTAGGATTTTGTGAAGAGTTCCTTGTTCGACTATTGACGTGAGTAGACGTATTTCTTAAATATTTGTTGCCATTTTGTAATTCATTTTATTTTGATAAATTTTAACATTTTTTTTTTAATATAGTTAATCAAAGAATTTTTATTGTAATAATTGTTAATATATTAGTGTTCACTTTGAAGATATAGGATCAATTATTATTTTTTTGTTTAGGAAGATTTATTTTAGTTTTCTCTCTCGTTTATATTTAAAGAGTTAATTTTTCTGTTTATTCTATTTTGCTGTATCACCTCGTTTGAGTGAGTAGAAGTTTTTTTCTATCATTTAGCTTTTTCGTTTTTGTAAGTTTCTTGCATTTGTCCACGCTTAGATTATTTTAATTTGCGGATAGAAATCAAAGGTTTTGGATTTTGAATAATCTTCCTGAACAAATAAAACCTTTCGTTTTTTTGCTTTGCATAGGAAGTAGCATTGTCCTATTTTAAATTAGAGTCTAGTGCAGTTTTATTTTAGACCAGAACCTTTAGTTCAGGGTTTTTTTTTTCTGCACAATTGTAATTTTTTTCGGTATAGTATATACATATCATATCAGATAAATCGTCCGCAATAGAAACCCTGATATACCTTAACAACCAATTGAAAACAAATATTTTTTTTGTAATACAGTCAACACATATGGCGATCAAGGAAAGAAAAAATGGTAGAAGAGAATGCCGTTTAATATTGTAATAGTGCTTGTTGCATTAAGGTATTATCAAAGATACTACCAGTAAAGTTTTAATGATAATCAGATATAATTATGACACAGGTATGTCCATCCAATTGATCTTATCATGTGGGCTTTGCGAAATCGTATCCACACTAATATAAAATATAAGATTAATGACAATTATACAGTAATATTGCGTAACGTAAAATATAGATATAGATGATACATCATGATAAATCTTATTTATAGGGTAATAAAGATTAGAAGCACGATTTAATCCGCGATCCAGGCGCCTAAACAACTTACCATAACAATATCCCATCTTTAACTTTCTCATAGAGAGTCTGACCATTGGGATCTATGGGTAGCAGGTGACCCAAATCGGGGTCGTGTCTCAAATTCGAATTTATCCAATCTGAGAAGGCCAACTGTTCTTCCACTCTGACGCTGTGCGTGGTTCCTTCGTTCGACGCCTCTGAAGTTCCCCCGAGGTGTTGCAAATTTTCTTTCCTCGTGACTACCTGTTTGAACGTGCTGGCGACTTCTCCCGCTTTCAAATCGCTACAGAGCGATTCGAACTCGTCGTACGACAGTTTCCCGTCCTGCATGAATCCTTTCCTGCTCTTGAAGTCCTCCTCCATCTGGCGCACCTTCCAGCCAGGTATTTTGAAGCCGCAGACGTCCAACGCATCTTTCAGCTCTTTCAGGTCGATGTAGCCATCCCCGTTTTTATCGATCTGAATGTGGAATAAATGGAACGGAATTAAAACACATGTTATATTAATTAATATAAAATATAATCATGGATGTAAAAAGAGGAATCTTGTTGATATTGACGGGTTGTAACAGTAATCAATTTAATGCGTTGGTGGGCTTAATGGTCGCTTTTTTTTTACTCGCTCAGGATTAGCCTCTTCAGTTTTTTTACTCTGACGGATCGAGAGATAAGCATTGATAATGTTATAATGAATAGGTGTACGTACGGTTGCAACTACTAATTGAAAACGTCGGGCGTTATATAACCAAAGCCGTTGTAATTCATTTTTGACATCAGGTAGGCGCGTGTAGAAAAATAAGCGATAAGCCGAGAAAAGTTTATTCGAAACCAACCTTCTTTATCGTCGGCGATGTATTGTTCAAATCGGAATTGGCAATAATCGTTTCAATTACATAATTTCGTTTTCATTCATCGCCTTTCACAAAGGAAATTATCGAATTTATTGCCAAATCAATTCTGCATATTATTATAATTCCATGCACAAAAATGACATTTATTAACAACAGTTAAAATTCACTAATATACCTGTTAAAAAGTGAGGCAATTGTGTAATGTGAAATCGTAAATTATATCATTTCTGTCGGAGTTTATTTCTATTTCGTGGAACTTCAAGCTACTGCGATAATAAAAATAAAAAAATTTCTCACGTTTCACAATTCTACTTACAGAGATTGTTATGTTAATCTGTAATACATTGGATTTTAATAAGTGGAAGAATAATTGAATGAGAATCTTTAAGATGGAAATCCCATTAGATTGAGATGAGAACTTTTGACAGCACAGAATTAATATACTCTTAATAAATAAAATATTGCTGCGGATGATAACAGGTATTCTATTAACCATTTTGCATGTTACTTTATTAGTATTAAAATCCCCTAGTAAATTTTTGGCATTTGTCACACTAATTTTGGATTTAAAGTTTTTATCTTTTGCAAAGATTAAGGCTAAATTATCTAAATAATGAAATGATACGTTGATCCACGTCCGGAGGCAAAATCTCGCGGGAATATTTTATCATTTCCAGCAAAATAACAAGCAGATTAAGAAGAAATAAATAAACTTTATAATAACCTCTTTTATATATATTTATTATCTATAAATACATTATAAAATATGGTCAATTGAATCTACCCTCTAGCAAGGAAGCTATGATTTTATTTAATCAAAATATCATGTTGGTAGCGACTAAGGCGGATTGTTAACAAAAACAAAACAAAAAACGTTTGGTAAATTTACCGGTAAATTACAAAAAATTACCGGTAATTCGGTAAATGAAAAATCCATACCAGAAATTTGTATGTACGAAATATTGTGTTTGTAGATATTTAAAGGTCTGAAGGGACATTGAAAATATAAAAAAAAAAAACAGGTAAGTGTAAGTTACAATATACCCAATTATTAATTTTATGGGAGATATTTTTTGTTTAATTTTAATTTAAACTTTCTTGAAATTGAGAGCCGCTTTAATACCCTAGAATAGAGAATTTGATTAGAAACGTATAACTTCCATTCTACCCCGTTAGTCAGAAAGAGAAGAAATTAAAAAATTCTCAAGAAAAAATGCAAAAAATTGAAAAAAGGTCGTGTAGAAATTAAAAGAAAATGATAATGGAAACAAGATGGGTAACGAAAAGCAACGCCAAAAAAGCAAGATTAATGTTCTTTTCTTGCTAGGACGGTAGGAAGCGAAACATCCCACTTTCCCTACCTGCCTTTGTCAACAAATTCAACAATTTTCTCATTTATGGTTTTTTGTGTGGATTTTATTTATCTCTCGAAAAAAGTTGACTTAGCATAGATTTTTAAAAGTTTAAAATCGCTTTTTTTAAAGAGTAAATAAATGTCTAATTTTCTAATATTTAAAAATAATAATAATATATAAGAACAACATTTTACGTATTTAAATTAATAGAAATCGTGAATACATCACATTATGAGAGGACATTAATGCAACATTGTTGTAAATTAACATTAAAATTTGAACCTTAAATAATTTTTTTTACTTCTAACAACTGTTTAAAATAATTAAATGCAAATATTTATTACAAAATTCTAATATTATGCCTTAAGATTTTGCTTTAAAATAATTAAATGCAAATATTTATTACAAAATTCTAATATTATGTCTTAAAATCAATAAAAATATGTATTATTCTAGCCTAACTGCTAGCTCTATTTTGTTGGGGAATCCCCATTAATGTCACACATGAAAAAAAATTACCGGTAAATGAAAAAATCGGTAAATTTACAATCACTAGTAGCGATAAATAAAATACATTTGTCAGATGTACTGATAAACCAATTGACACTGAGAAATGTTTACAATAAATCATAAAGTTTCGAATGGTGTAAAATTAGAAAATGGAGAATGATTGTACGTTTTGCAGCCATGTACAGAAGAATTTTCGGGCAATTGATATAAGAATCACTGGCAAAATTCCGTGAAACAGGGTCCGTGTCCCAAAAACCAAGTAGTGGTAGACCATTAAAACGAACAGGTGAAAAAATAGCAGATGCTGATGAGCGAAAGTAGCCTCAATCACCTAAGTAATGGATTCGTCAGCTACCACAGCAAACACAACTTTCATATGGAACATGCCATACAATCCTTAAAAAAGGTCTACAAAAATTTCCATATAAGTCTCATTACGTGCAAGAGCTTTTATGATCACGTAACCCGACTTAATTATTGCCAATGGTTTTTGGGCACGATGAATAACTACGACGTTCTTGGCGAATCCTTTTTCTCAGGATAAAACATGGTTTCATTTATCATTTCATCATTTGGCCTAATGAGAAGCCACGTAGAATTCTTGAAACACCCTTGCCATCTCCAAAAATAGGAGTTTAGCTTGCTGTTTCTCGTAGGCGGATTATTGGTCCAATATTCTTTAATAATACCATAAATGCCTGCTTAAATTGGCTTGCATTACCACATGTTTTATGCAGACTCGCAGGTTAGTTAGTTGTAGGCTTAAAGTGCATAAACTCTTTTCATGTAAGGTATGGTTAGGCTAAAGAAGCGCACATATTTATTATGTAGTTGAGCCTCGCCATGAGATTGGGCAAATTTTTATTTAATTTTTAATAATTAATGCCTCTTCCTTTCTGTAACCAGTAGGTATATTAAATGTAATCACCATACTCTTGTTTGCTCAATGAATTATTATTATTATTATTAATAATATATCACGACCATTTTTAGATCAATTACATGGTGATGAAATCCACGAGGGATATTTCCAGCAAGATAATGCAACACCCCACAAGACAACTATGGAAACGATATAGAATTATTCCATGAATTCTTTGATAATCGGATAGTAGACTTTCCACCATGATCTCCAGATTTGATAATTATGGATTATTTCATTTATCCAGATTTAAAAAATAAAGTATTTTCAAACAGTGCTTACGCAATTGAAGATCATACTGTGAAGCTATCCAAAATGTCTGTGAGGAAGTTACACCGCATAATTTAAGGAATGCCTCCAATAATATGAAACGAAGAATGGTGTTATGTATAGAGAATGAAGGAGTTCACTTGGGACATTTATTAGAGCTGTTTTTCATAATTAAACTTTTTTTTTTTCAATTAAAACATTTGTATAGAGTTATTTGTCAAAACGACAAAACCTAATCTGTCGATGGTATAACAGAACCTGCACCACACACACGCCACAGAATAAGTCAACTTAGATGTTTTTCTAAACTTATTTTGCCTTGTTTTAAGACGAAACATTCTGTGAGCTACTAGAGGACACGTCCAGTTCAATATCGATAGAAATTATGGAAAGCAGGAGATTATCATCATGTCTGATAGTCAAGCAGCTATCAAGGCGCTGAGCCCACATGAAACCAGTTCCAAGATGGTCTGGGAATGCCTAGAGAAATTAAACGAGCTACGCAAAACAATGTCTCATTGATGTGTATGAAACATTCAATTTTGAGATTATCATTTAGCCACGTTTCAGGAACACTTCTAATTGTACAAAATTAAACGCGCATGCCACTTTGGCATTTGTCAGAAGAAGAAGAGATTATGACCAGATAGTCCGATTTTCTGCGTAAAGTGATTGTGGTTCCAAAAGTTACAAATTAGTTTGTGTGAACATGATGAATAAAGGACATAAACCTTATGGCAAGTATGTTTTAATACTTTATAAGCCGCATTATTTTGATAAAAAAAAATGTTTGGCAATAGGGATTTACGAAAACTGGATTGTAAAATATCTACCGACTTCCTATCTTATTATAATACGGTACTGCAAATAATATGAAATCGGAAAGCTTAAAAGTATAGACATATTAGAAAGTATGTTTTGTGAAATTATTTCTGTGCATCTAGTTATTTTAAATAATTATTATTGTTATATTGGCCATCTAAAAAAAAAAATGTTTCAGGGATGTTTCAGATACGTAAAAAGTTTGTTTCTGAAACACAAAAATGTTTACTGGGTAATGTTCAGGCCCCGAATTTGATATGTTGAGGTGACTAGAAGTGATTTGGATGTTTTTTGGGTTTAGTTTTTTTTTTTTTTTGGAACATCCTACACTGGAAAAAGTCTAGAGAAATTACACCCTTGAATAACGAAGGCAATATGCATAAACAACTACTATCTGAAGTTATTCGTACAAAAACTAGTGCTGCGAATCAAAGCTAGTTTTATGTGAAACCGGTTTTGGAAATTTGTTTTAACACAGACAGAATAAATGATTGTATGTTCATATACCCATTTGGTAAAATTACGCCTCCTTGGAGAAATAGCGTATAATATTGTGTTAACTATTAATAAGATAAGTCTTTCGGCACCACCAAAAATCCATCAATCAATGGATACATAATCAGGCCAGAGAGTGCTGGCAGAAATCACCGGGACAAAGACAGGCAAAAGAGTTCCTAAAGGAGCAGAGGCCTGAATTCACGAGAGATCTACTGAATAAAGACAGGAAGACTGTGAAAATGATTGTAGGTCAGCTGACTGGTCATTGTAGACTGAATAGGCATATGTACAACATAGGCCTGGCAGATGACGCAACCTGGAGATACTGCCAAGAGGAGGAAGAAACACCAGTTCATGTGCTGTGCCAATATGAAGGCCTGGAGAGGACAAGGTTTCTAGTAATGGGGGGAGGAGACCCCCACAGCTAGTAGCTACATAAAGAAGCCGCTCTCAAAGATGATAGACCTAATTAAGAGGGCAATATTAGAGAGCGTCCTCTAGGAAAAAAGGGGATTACAATAGATCTGAAAAGGTCGCGGTGAAACAGGTTCATAGGCCACCACAATCCTAATCTAATCTAATCTAGCTTCTTTCGAACAACCTTTATAGTTTATTACATGATGTGGGTTTCAAATTCAGAGCCCTAGGATGGAAAAGTGTACTCATCGAATGAGATGATGATATTATTCCAATGCCGACACAAATACTTAGGAAATGATATCAAAGAAATTTAAAGAAGGTACTATTTTTTTACAATTTCTTGCTTTCTTCTTTATTATGTGTGGGTATATACATTTTTAATTTATTTGTAATTTAATATTGAAGTCGAAATAAAATATATATCCATGAATCATGGTTTATATAAATAAAACTTGGATAAACACTATTATTAAAAAAGTAGTAGTTAGGCTTTTACTCAAGGTTTAAGCACTGGCTTGAAATCATCAACTGCTCTTGGTCCTCGATTTGCGTTAGTCCATGCTGGTAGTGATAATGATGGTTTGGATTTTCGTGTTGAATACACATATTTCTCTGCTGACGTTCATCATGAAATTGATTCGGAAGTATATGAGGATTGATTTCCAAAGAAATTACTTCCAAATACACGGTAGAACTCAATAATTGTCCTTGCAGAAAATTAGAAAAAATTCCAACGACACAGCATGGAGGAAAAACCAAATAATTGATTGGTTCGTGAGAAACAAATCCCAACCACTGACGATATGTTAAAATTATTCGCAAAGAGAAGGCTATGAAATTCATCGATTCATTGCGAAATAAATCCTATCGAAATGGTATGGGCACACGTTAAACACTATTTAAAAATGAATAATAAATACCACATTTTAGGTAAAAGAAGTAGAGGAACTAATTCAAACAGCTTATAGCACTGTTGTAGTCGATAATTGGCGAGGCTAGATCAAACCATGTGAAAACTGTTGGAAAGGATATGTGGATAGAGGATAATTTTGACAAATTCTTTGCAGTTATTCAGAGGGATGGTCCAACAAACAAATTTGTCTTGTGGCACATGCCAACTCATTCTGAAGAAAACCTTCACTGTCAGGCATGCTTGTGCAGTTTCCATGAGTTTCTTCTAGTGGATTATCCAAGACGAGTGGAACTTTGTCAATAGTTCCAAAATAATCTAAACTAGAGGATACCCTTAACAATTTTTTTTCTTCCTCAGATGAACTTGGTTCTATCTTGCTAGATATGTAAACTCACAGAATATGATGTTGTGGTCATCGAAAAATCCTATTACTTTTACTTTACTTCGAATATGTCGAAGAAGATTATTAGCGGGTTCCATTTTTTTGAAGGCACACTTACTGCTGCAGGATATCATGATTAAATATCACCGTTCATAGATCAACTGGATAATGAAGAATTAGAAAATGGGTACCTTGAACAAGACAGTGCAACAGCACATACGACCAGAGAAACACTTTAACATCTCAGAGAATATTTTGATGACAAAATAATAAGCAATGAACACTGAAATTCTTTCGTATGGACATACAGCAAAAATTCCATTTATTCAACGCCAATGGATAATCTGGAAGAACTGAGAAATCGCATAACAGAAAAGTGTGTAGAGATTAACAATCCACCGCAAATGTTGCATATTGTTTTTGATGGATTGCGGAGAACAGTTGGCTTTTGTTTAGATGTAAGCGGACAACATTTTTAGCAATTTTTGTGGTTTTATGTTTAAATTTGGATTATCTTTTTAATATTGAATCATTTTTATGTGTTTTTCTTTATGTTGCAGTAGTTTGAGGTCATAAACTTTGCTTACAATGAAAATATGACGTAGTAAATGTGATTATGTGAAGGTGGAGAAGGGCTGGTAGTTTAACCCAAAACATTTCATAGGTTATTGTAATGATGATTGTTCTCGATTGCTCTATGTAACATCATCTATTTGGCTAAGCTTATATATTAAGTAAGTGATTACATTTTCAAATTTTATAATTATTTTTACTATTCTTTCATCATATATGTCTGATCTCTTGTAGCTTGAAGATGTGTTGAGGCACGAAACTAGTTGCTTAACTTAAACATTTTAATAAAGAGATTATGAAAAGAAGTCCCTGTATATTTTTATTCAAAATTATTTACAATCACATATTGAATTATCTAGAAGACAAGATTTATTTAAAAGAATAATACTAACAATATTCGGTGTGTGTCAAGAGAGAAGAGGGTTTTTATTGCGTATTATTGCAATTTAAATTCCTTATATTTCTTATTTAAAATACATACCTACTTTGAAAATGCAAACGTTAATAATTATTATCTTTGAAAATGGCGAAATGTTTATTAAATTATTTACAACATTACAGTTAAACCTCTCAAAATTGCATAACAGGTATATGAGTAGTGAATATCGTTATATATCACAATGCAAAAATTTGTTGCCACATCAAAATACTCATTTCAAAACCGATTTTTGAAAACTGATTTTAGTGAAACCCGTTTTAGGAAAGAACGGTTAACCGGTTTTTAATATCTGGCGATTTACGCAACATTAAAAAAAGCTACAACAGCCTGTAGGGTTAAAACAGATGTAAATAGTTGTTTTTATCTCGTGACTACAATTAGTTGTTCGCTTGCCTTTTTTTTTTGTTTTTCTTTACACTTAAATATATTTGTTTTTCATTTTTTAATAATGCACTCGCTTTTATTTATTACAATATTTTATACATATACATGAACGCTCTACACACAATTCAAATTCATTTATAGCTTTACACGATTCGTCTGGTTAAAAAAGAATTTGGCGATTACTGTATGCACTTGTATGTGTTTAAGTACATATTTTACCAAAAGGATATCTTTATTAAAATTGTTTATGCTATAAAGAGAGGGGAAAAATATATTTTAGTGTATTTCGATTAGTTTAATATTATTTGCTACTTCGTTTTCTAAATCTGATAACTCTTGACATTTCCAAAACGGTTTAACTGTGACTAAAAGCTACATTTTCTTGTTGTATTTAATTAACTTCGCCATGTTTTTATATTTGTTTGACCGTTTTATATTTTAAATTCAACAAGTAAAATTTAATTTTGAATTAACCTTTCCACTTAAACTATTTTAATTGGTGGCATTCTTTAGTCGGAGGAAGACCAAAAATCTAGTCGAAACATCGATGAGATACTGATGAAATATAAATAAAAAAAAAAAATACTGCACAAAACAGCCGCTTTTCTCCCATCAATTAAATATTCAACGAGCGAATTTCATTCAAGAAATTCTATTTAACAATGTCAAATTGGTGCAAATCTTCCGCGAATGTAAAATAAATAATAAGAAACATAATTCTATTGTAATATAAGTAAATTAAGTTTATACAAAATAATACAGGTCCATTTACAAGATACAAACCGTAAGAGCCGTTTTACACGTACGAGAATTTTTACATAAATCACAACAAAAATTATTCCGAAAATTTTGGTGAGAATTTTCCTAAAAATTTTGTCACGACACTTTCAAGTCGTTTTACGCAGGAATAAGGTTAGTTCCATTTGTACTTCTAAGTTGTAACCTAAATCTAAACAATCGTGATCCATATTTTACTGGTTTATCTGTTAACTGCTATTTGTTTAGGATTTCTATGCTTACAGCAACAAATATCGTGAAAATTCCGATTAAAAATTATTCCTGTGTAAAATGACCTGAAGTATCGCGACAAAACTTCTTAGAAAAATTCTCACCAAAATTTTCGAAATAATTTTTGTTATGATTTATGTAAAAATTCTCATACGTGTAAAACGGCTCTAAGTTGTGATAGGATTCTGAATTTGTTAGGTTTAACATTTAAAAATAAATATCTATTTAATGTGTGGGATCTCACTTACTTTAATTAATGAAAATTACACAAAAAGTATATTTTTTAAAATTAATTCACTATAAAATATATTTAAATTCTCTGCATTTTCGAATTTTTTAAATTATTTTGGCAAATGATATGAATTCTACTTCCATTTCTCCTGATCAGATTAATTAAATATGTTGTATTAATGCCCTTTCTTCAAAGTATTGCTTCGAGTCTGTACCCGATGCAAAAACGAATATTTTCATAATTTACACTTCGATTAAAGTCTACAATTTCGATGACCAAAGATACAGCTTGATTTTATTAATTCATAAGATGATTAATAAAATTTTAATGATGAAATGGTTTCGTATTTTATTGAAACTTTTTAATATTATTGCTGCATTTTAAAATAAGTCTTTTTGTGGAATGTGGATGTCATTTTATTTTCTATTTCTGATTCGAACTTCCTAATTTATATATTTTTTTTTATATTTTTAATGCAGTTAGATATTTAAAAATATAAGTAATATTCGCATTTAATTTGAGCAACGTAGTACATTATTGATTTTATAGCGAAAACAATTCATTTCATAATGAAATGAAGTTTATATGCTTATTTGTAACGACAAATATTTAGTAAATCGCCTTTTCTACTTCATTATTAAGTCAATATATTCTCCAGCATTAGTTGCTACAATTCATTGTCAATATTTACAATGCCACATGAAAAATGTCTTTCTCTAAATTAAAACATATTTTTTTCAAAGAAGGATAAACGTTGGAACTATAACTGATGGGCAGTCCAAGTAGGCAAATGAGGAGAACCGATCCGAGATCATTTTCAATATGTGCATATCTCTGATTCATTAAGTGTCTACTATGCAGGGTGTATCAAATAAAAAAGTAAATTTTGCTTGGTTGTTAACTACACGACATATAAAGCATAAACCCACCGAAACCGGATTTCATCATTAAAGAATTAAAAAAAAGTAAAATTTAGAGCCAAAAATTCTTTAGTCCGGGCCTGATGCAAGGAAACGTAATGTTAGGCACGCGCTAAACGTGGTATTATGTATAAATACATTGCACTCATTTAATATTATTCTTAATGGTATGCCGTAAGTTCATTTAACGTCATTCTGAATAAATAAAGGCCCTTGTAAAAATAGCAAAACTGAGGCATTTTAAATTTCTTCTTTTTATAAAATAAACATTCCTTTTTTGTTAAGAGCATTCTACGTAAGTCTACAAAGTATTATTATAAATATCCTGATAAGACGTTCGAGTTTCACCGGATATGCGGCTTCAGTAGTTACAAAAAACGTAAATATTTTTCTTTTGCTTTGTCGAATCGAGAGTTAGTTGTTAATAAACGGTACCACATGAATCTTAGTTATTTCTTTTGGATTTATTTAATCATATAACGCAAAATGAATTGAATAGAATTACACAGAAATAAATGTAGATACAGAAAATTTGCAAACACGCCTTTTTACTATGATATCGCGCGAAAATGAATCTATACATTCCCGCGCTTTTGCTGATGCATCAAGCTTCGATTTTCTTTATATGAAATCACGATGGTCCTGAAAAGGATCGTTTTTTCGAGACGGGAAGAATTTAAATAAAATGTTCGAAGTGGCTTGCACTCCAAGCGGCGATCCACACAAAACTAACAGCGGTAATGGCTGAATGATAGTGGTATGTGGGGGTATACTCGGGACAGCATTTAGGTTGGGCACAGGTGCGGCTCTAGCCCACGGTATTTATAAAATATTTTTTTTCTCGTTAATGCTTACAGATAGACCCCCTGTGCATTAAGACTTTTTGATTGTATGTAATTACAGCTGCTATATATTATTATATTTACCTCTATATCTGATACACCCTGTATACTAGTTACATGTGTGGTATTATTATAATGGTAGATGAACTCTTATGGGGTTTGCCCGATCTAAGCATACCTTGCTAAGGGTATACAGATGATATTGTCATATATGGAAGGGAAAAAATTTAGCATACTCTCTGCGACGTAATTTAAAGAGGAGTCAACATTGCGAGAAGATTATGTCAGACAGACTGGACTTAATGTTAACCCCACTATGACTGCCTTAGTCGCATTCACAAAGGAAAGGAATAAATCTTAAGATCATAAAAATAGATGGGTAAAACATAGGTTGAAGAATGGAGGTTAAATATCTGGGCTTTACCCTAGACAATAAACATCTGTAGAATAAATAAAAACTTGCAGTAACCAACAAGGTCAAAAAAACGCTGATGGTATACAGAACCTTAGGGATGTAACCCAAAAATACTGCTCTGGTTATATACAGTAGTAGCGAGTCCAATCATCATTTATGGGTGAGTGGCTTGGCGTAAAAGAACTAATTTGGCCACTGCAAGAATTAACCTCAAGGATTAGCAAGGGTATATACAATTACAGGTACTGGATCTTACTCCTCCACATATTGTGGTGGGGGACGTTGAAAGAAGAATCACACTCAAAGTGATCAAGGAAGAAACGACTTTGGCATAGGCCTCAATCTCCTGAACAGAAATTTTCCTCTAATATTCATCTAAAATATTTGTATTATGGGAAAATTTCCTTAAGTTTCTGTAGATTTAACTCCATTCAGTGCGGAAGATTATCAAAAAAATTGATTTTCACCAAGAAAAAATTACCTAATTATTTTAGTGTGTAGTATCAAGTACTTTATGATATCCCCGATGAGTATCTGTCAGGTGAAAATGCATGCTATTGAAACATGCGTCAATATTGATAGGAATTACCGAAAATAGGAGATTATCATTATGTCTGATAGTCAAGCAGGCAACAAACCTCTGAATTTAAATGTAACAAGGAACAAGGTAACCTTTTTGTGGGTTCTGGCACACACAAGAACGGAAGGAAATGAAATAATGAATAATCGTGCAAACAAAAACGGGCTGAGACATTATTCAAACATCCTTTCAGGTCAGTATATACTGAGAGCACATATCTGACCCAGTAAACCAAATTCAAATTTCCCGCAATTATTTTTCAGTAATTTCAAGTTACCTACGATTTTGTATTACATTAATAGTTATTTGGATGCCTTTAAGTTGAAGTTACCAAATATGATTGCGGGAAATTAGAATTTAATAATAATAATAATAATAATAAATTTATTGCCCAACAGTGTTTCCACCAAATAAGGACAAAAAGAACATACAATAGTTTCAACTTATGAGTACTTAAAAATACATTAGATTAACTAAAAGAAAAAATAATAAGAACAAAAGTGTGCATTATAGAAAAAAAAAGGTAAAAGATTACTTAATATACTGAAGGTACGCATTTACCAAACTCCTTACTGTGCAGTTGAAGATATCAATCAATGGGTTAATCTTATTATTTGTTTCACAAATAAATCTTAAAGGAGCTTTAAATAATAGATTAGAGTGCGGCGTGGCAACGTAGAATGTACGAGAACAACGCGCGGATTGCCTTGGCACAAGAAATGGTAATTTATATAGTATAAGGGGACTTGAGATTATGCCATGAACAACACGAAATAAAAACTTGAGCCCCTGTATAGACCGCCTCGTTTCTAGAGCTTGAGTTTCAAACATTGCTAACAGTGAGGTTTGGGGGATACACACCACACGTTCGAAAATACATATATTTTAAAAATTTTCGTTGAACATTTTCAAGAAGATTTTTATAACTGTCATAGTAAGGGTTCCACACTACAGCCGCATATTCGAGTCTCGATCGCACCAAGGTATTGAAGAATGAAAAGAAAGTGGCAACACTACGAAACTGCTTTGATGTGCGCAATACAAAACCCAACATTCTATTAGAGCAGGAAACCACATTGGTTACATGAATGGAAAAGGTCAGCGATGGGTCGAATGTAACCCCCAAGTCGGTGACAGTAGTTAGACGGCTCAGGTTTTGGTTTTCAGGGTAATAGTTATAGAAAATTGGAGATATATTCCGTGTGAACGATATCACATGACATGAATTTTGTTTACTGGGGAGTAAACTTGGATTAGCAAGGAAATCTGAATGTAGATTTTGTGAGGAACAGAATGAAACACCCATCCGTTTCCTCTGAAATTGCGCAAGACTCAAAGGGCATTCTCACAAGCAGCAGTTTCTAAAAGGAATTGCATTGGATGGTAAGCTGCAAAACAGCAAGAATAGGGGATAGAATACATGCGTACAAAATTGCCGAAATATAATAATTGTGAATACTGTTGATTATAAATTATAATATTCTCACACACAAAAAATGCGTGAACGCTTGTAATCTTCCATCGTGAATTTTTTATTTTATTGGAGCGATATGATAAATATTTGCCTTAGATAATAAATATTTAATACATTTCTTCCGGGTATTTCGAAAATCGACCCAATATCAAATATGCATTATTCTGCTCCCGCGATCTACCAGCAACCATTTTCATTAGATATTCGCACTTCCTGGCGTCTTATTGGAATGATTCAACGACGTTAATACCCCCACCATAATCTATAATACACGCCAGGTTCAAGGATGATATCGAACTCGGTAGAGAAAAAAAAAAAAAAAGGTGACAGCAAAATGATATACAAAGGGCAAGAAACCTTATATCAAATTCAGATTTAACAGATGCGAATTATTATCGCGCGTCGTGCGGTCAATTACTCCAAAACCCCACCAATTTAATCGTATATGTGGCCCCGTTAAGTGCCACGACTTAACTGCATAGCCGATAGCAATTTATTTCAAATTCTACCAAGACCAATTCATACTGCACGCCCGATAAAATATTCAAATCACGTCTGCACGGCCTTTTTGTGTTGTGAGACGTTTTACTTTAATAAAATATAAAATAAAAAGGAATGCGAACCTTTTCAATTTAAATTTAAATTAAAGTGCATCTCGAATTTATTTCGAACAGACACGTTTATCTAAAAAAAATTTCTTATAATTAATAACGTAGATATGATTTTAAAATATTGCCTCTTTAAAAAAATAACCGATACGGTGTATATTAAATCCATAGGACTAGAAGTAGAATTATTTTGTTGCTACCGAAAGATCAGTAAATCTAGTTTATTCGCCATTCGCAAATTAGCATATTTCAATAATAAAAATTTACCTAAACATCGAATAATATATTGCATGAATCATGCAGGTGATAACATTATGATGTTAAAATTCTCAGAAATCCCTGTTTCGTATTGTACAATGCGTTTGTGCTAAAAATGCGGCTTCGAAATTTTTAAAAGCAATAATCAAATAGTCAGACATCGTTGGGACGGGCACATGATTTTGACAGCTACGAATGCAATAATATTATCACTTACTTCGGCGTAAGGTTTTAACTCCTTTAACTCCCGCAAGAATTCAAAATCCGCTCCTATATCCTTACTCAGTTCCACATTCATCTTCAACGACAAGAAAAAAAGGGAAAATAGGTGGAAACGACTCCCTTTACCTCACCACTAAACTCTATCGTATGACGGGATATTAAGCCATCTATGAAACAATTTTGTCTTATCTGGCGGACGATAAGTTCATCCAATGGTTTTATCAATAATAAAATTATTGTATCTATTTAAAATTAAGCGTTTGAGGTAAATCAAATGCTAATATACTTATAAAGGGGCGGAAAATATGCTTAGGTGCCAAAATGATAAAAATAAAATTTAATTTACCAGCTACTTATTTTATCCCAGTCACACACAGGTATTAAAAGTGGAAAATCATTTTCCTTTTTGACTTACATAAGGTACAACGTAAAGATTTATATTTTAGGGTCACGTTGCAGTCATTCTACATATCACTGCCCACATTGTAATCACAAAAACCGATGACTAAAACAACGTTTCTATTTTTAACAGGCAAAGGATGCGATAGCTGAAAAAAAATATATTTTCTTCCCAACACAATTCAAAATGTCAAATCAGGAAACGGAAGATAAGATACTATAAGAGTCATCATGGGGAAATAAGTGAATAGTCTGAAAATCCCCAAAAAAAAACCTTCTTTGTACGGATAATGATAAATACTCGGAACTATGATTTGTTATTCAATCCTATCGCACACGCCATACAAGCTTGTGGTTTTAACATATCCTTATATTGTTAGGCGTTTCCCTTTGTAAATATTTGTTATGTTTTTCGCCTTACGTGTTGTAAAAAAAAAATATATGGTACGTGATAAAACATTAATGTTTGATAAGTGAATATCCAGTCTAATAAAAATTTAAATTATTCTGTATTGTTTCGGGGTTAATACCTTGTACTTTCTATAAATAACTGTGAAATTTTACAGCTGTACACAAAGTAATATAATACTTCTAATCATACAATAAGAAAGGACAGTTCGAAAATCAAAAGATGCACCATTTTTTTTTTATTATAAATTACCACTCCTGCTTAATTGATTGTTTTAAGTCCTTCACCTTTTTCGACAGCCTTAAATTAGTTTTTGAAAACACCGTGCATATTGCAACAAGCAAATAGAGAAGTTATGCCCTTACGAATCCATATTTTTGAAAAAACCGATGATAAAATCCCAACTGCTTTTTTTCTTTTTGACAATTCAAGGTAAATATAGTGAATAATATTCCGAGAAATTTTGTTTCTTTTTTAAACTGTAAATTATGCAACCAGGTATACACCTTGTTGTGGATAAAATTACAATAACATATTTTGTGTTTTATATATAATAAATAAATAATATCTAAGGAAACCATAGCAATATATATGTTAAAACTCCTAAAACAGGCTTTTAGAAACTAATAATAATCCTTTATTTTTACTGCAAATACAGTTAAACTATAATATTCATAAATAATTTCATTGAATATTACAATTACAGCAAAACACTCAGATATGTCAAATAATTAATAATTTAGGAAAATGAAAATAGAAATTGTACTAAAATTAAAATAAAGAAAACTACAAACGATGTTGCCATACACTATGTCGGTCCATCCTGCTGCCGTTTCAGTTCCGCTAGTATAGCCTGCTTAAATGTTAAATGTGAGACGATGACTTACTTGATTTTAGTGTTTTGGAATGTTATGTGAAAAACTTTTTTCGAAGAATTAGGTTCTGTGGAGTGGCGGTGTCATCAGGCCTCTCGATCTAACGTTTAAATTATAAACGTCTGTACGGAATGTGATCTTATCATATAAATATTGCGGTATTTTTATAAGTATCAATTTGTGATCGAAAGTTAGAGAGTGCAGCCTGCATCGGTTGGCCATGTTTAGCCAATTAGCCTCTTTCAATTTGTGAGATACATGCTGTCATAAATCAAACGGATGTAACAATTTTGAATGAGTTGAATTATTCACGCAGTTACTGAGTCAATACAGTGGTGGTCAGCGAAATTAAAATGTGACAGAACCAACGAGTCCAACAATAATATTTTAGTACGTTGTGGCAAAATGGATTTGTGGGAATACAAACGTTTCAGCACCCCAAATGCCCTTTCGAATGCAGCCGTTAATATGTTCCCTAAACTTTAAACCACAGTCCAACTGTACGCCTAGATTTTTACTAGTATCGCTGATGGGGAAGGATACTATTGCCAATCACCACAGTGGCATTATCAATGTTCTGCGCTCCTCGAGGAAACATCATTACGCTCGACTTGTCGGAGTTTAACTTTAGGTCTTGTGCTTCTGCAAATAATTTCACAGATGCCAAATCTTCATTCAGATGCTCAAATGCTTGATCAGCACCATCAGCCGCAAAAAAAATATGTAAAGCTGCGTATCATGTGCATAAATGTGTAAATTAGAGTAACGCACTGCAGAGGCTAATTTGGATATGTAAATGGGAAACAGCACTGGTCCCAGTATGGAGGCTTGGGATACACCCGAGGTTACACTTTTCAGGGAACTAACGCAATAAGATAATAATATTAACAATTTTTGAAGTAGTGATAAGATACAGCTTAAAATAAATATTTTGATGAATACTGCATTTTCACTTATTTTTTATTTTTGACCTATATACCACCTTCATCACAATAATAATAATAAAATAATTTACTGGTAAAAACAAAATTAAATCGTGAATTATGCAACCAGGCATACATACACCTTGTAGTAGATAAAATTGCAATGACATTTTTTTGTTTTATAATAAATGAATAAATAATATCTAAGGAAACCATAGCAATATATATATGTTATAGTCTTAGCTATGGCGCTTCCATACCGACTGATACCAAAAGTCCAGAACACTTAAAAGGAATAAGTGGCATTTTTAACGTTTTTCGATTCCAAATATGTAAAGATTAAATGCAGTTTATACCTAGTATTTAGCAAGTGAACTTATCTAGTGGACATGGCTGTTTTTGTTTGGTCAATGTGATACGTCATGTAAACAATTGTGAATAAAATAAACTCCGTGCAACGTTTTGTATTACCATAATATAATATTTTTCATACATATAACGTGGAGCAAATTCAAATATTAGATGTTTTGATGTTATAGAGAAAAGTAAAGTGGTTTATAAAAAAAAAATAATGGAGGTGAAACAGTGTACCATACTGTAAAAAAATTACAGTAATTTTGCCATGGTAAATTAGGAATATTACATGTAATAACGTTGTGAATTTACCACAATAAATCATGTAAATTTTGTTTTACATGTTTTTTTCTAGGATATTTAACATGGAAAAAAAAGATTTCGGTAAAATTTATAGCTTTTTCATGTAAGTTTAAGATGTAATAAAAATTCGAAAAGAAAATAACAGGAAAAAACATGTACAATTTTATGTTTACTATCAAAATTTAGTTAAAAGTGTAAAATTGACAATTTTTTTGGGTGTTTAAATTTGGGTAAAAATTTGAGGATCTTTTATATTTATTTTTACTTGAATGCCGCAATGTGATTGGTTATTAGGTTATTTAACTGTACGCGTTCGGCAAATATACAGTTCATATAAATATTACATCCAAATTTTACAGTACAATCTTTGAAAAATACATCAGCATGTGAAATTTACTAGATGGTAGAAATTTTACCTTATGAAGCAAATTTACCGGTAAAATTGTAGGCAACTTTTTTTACAGTGTACGGAAACGATTTATTGAAATCGAAAATTATGGATAAGGCAAGGGCTAGAACTGCCTTACATATTTGAATTGCTTATAGGAGATACAAAGATTTAGTTATTTATCTTTTTACAAGGATAGGGTGTAGTAAACCTTTGGTTATAGCAGAAGAAAAGATTATGCGAAATTATTCAAGTTTAGGTGCGAAGAATAAGCAAAAAGCATATTTCATCTATTTAATGCAATATATAAACGATTTTATCATCAAATATATGTACGAAACGAGACATCTTGAGCAAGACTTAAAACTGCTCAACAAGTAGTGGCGTTTATTCATTAACTCTTCCAAATTAAGCTTGAATGGAAATAAGTTCTCCTCTGTCCCTTTAACTCATGCAAACGATTTGAAAGATTCTTACGACAACATGAAGCTGCTTTTGGAAAATTTGTGGCGATTTGAAAGTGGTTTTACTTTTGCCCAACAACACAAAGTATTGTTGGTTCTTCTGCGGATGGGACAGTCGGCATAGGAAAAATCATTATAAAAAGAAAGAGTGGCCAAAATGAACTTCACTGGCACTCAGGAAATATGTAAGAATGTCATTAGTACCCCGCACTTGTTGATCCTCAACATGCCCCTTTCGCACAGGGTATAGTATGGATAAAACTAGGCGTGGGTTTGCATATGTGAGGAGTAAGTTCCCTAAGATCAGTGATGCTAAGGTAGAGAAAGGTATTTTTGTGGGACCCCAGATTAGACAGCTACTTCGAGATGAAAAATCTATTGAGACGCTAAATTGAATTGAAAAAGCAGCGTGGTTGTCTTTTAAGGAGATTTGTAACGGCTTCTTGGGAAATCGTGAAGCTGAAAACTACGTAGAGATTGCTAACAATCTACTGGCCTCATATAAAGCTGTAGTAATAATAATTCATGTCTTGCCATCCCCTACAGCTTTCGCCAATTACAGGAGCATTGGCCCAGTCATGAGTCATTATTACGCTTGCGCCCGTGGAGCAACTTAAGATGTTCGTCTCTCAGCATTCGCCAAGGAGTGAGGAAAACCACGAAAATCTCACTCTGAGAGCAGCCCATCGGGCTCGAACCGAGGACTGCGCCAAGCGTGCAAGACACTTGACCATCAGCTTGGCATAATAGAGCATATCGTTTGCAACATGGTCTAAAAATATACTTTCTTGACTTCTACTTGGACTCTTCCCAAAAAACCTTGGAGCAGTCAGTGATGAGCATGGACGAAAGATTTCACCAGGAGATTCTAGTCATGGAGAAGATATACCAAGACAAATGGAGCGTCGCCATGTTGGCAGACTATTGATGGACGCTGAAGAGATATGTTTCTGATTCAAGGTACAGCCGAAAGTCGAATACATGATTTATACACATATCATAATATATATGTTCACAAAATTTCATTGCTTTGTCGCTTTGAAAATTCTGAAAACAGATGTGAAAAAACTGCAAAAAGTTCTACAAAGTTCATCCGCTTTACCTCGTAGGACAAAATAAATCATATTGGCCAGTGTTATCTCTTATTTAATTGTTTGTATGTGGAACACATAAATAAATTTCACCCATTATGATTCATGATTATTTAAGCTGTGCTCAGTGAATTTGTGATAAAACAAAATTTCTAGAATTTTGATATTTTTTTACAAAGAAAATGTAAATATTCTAGCTATTTCGGAAAACTGCAAATTTATCAGCGTTTTTGTTAGTTTTAGATTATACAGAATTATTTTTTTCTTCCTAAAATTGATTTTAAAAAAGTTTTTGTTATTGGAAACCGCATTAGCATATTAGAATTTCCAGCTTCAAAATCTGGTCACCTTAATAAAAAAAAGGTGTTTTAGGTATGTCGCATAAATAAATCTAGATGCAATATATGTATACATATTCAAGAAATGGTTTGGAATTCAGTGAAATTATTCAAGGTAATGCATACGCATGATGCAGAAACAGGTATTTAAAATACAACTAAAAGAAATCGTTTGTATGTGTTGTGTTGAGATTGTATATGTTACTAATATGGGTGTAGTCACCAAATGACTCACGCAGATTTTTAAATTTTAAACACTTATTATTGTGATACGTTTTTCGTAAAAGTTCTGATCGAAATTCCATACGGTGGCAGAAAATTCGTGCGCACACGTATGAGAATATCAATTAGCACTTAAGTGTTTTATTATCAGTCCGCTTCTTAACACCATAAATAAGTCATTTTAAATACAATAAAAAAAAATTATATATAACACATATCAGTTTTATTCCTGCCACCAAACACACAAAAGCGATGCCGATATTTTTGTAAGTAGGATGTGTATTCGTAAACTTGATAAGCAAAGGAGACTGCTTTAAGCGCGGTTGTTGATAAAAAAGGCACATCACAGATAGTATAGTACATTAACATTCCGATATTTATTTCAATTTATTTGGAGTGAGAAGAGTAAATATTTAGCTTCGTAAACGTATAAAGCAATTACTACTTTCTCATCGTAAGAATTCAAGGTATTATTGTCGCAAGTGATTCACATTTTATTCATCAGTATTTCAATTGATGGTCGAGTGATTTGTCATACCAGATTCTTCAAAATGCACCAGCACTAGGCCACAACGGGAGGAGAAGGGAAACGAGAAGAAAGTTTCGTATTACTAAAACTGTTTCGTCATACGTTTTCAGATAAACAAAGATTACACATTGAGGAAACATTCCGTTTTAACACCATTCCAGTACCTGCAATGTTTATACGTCAGCAGTGAAGTTAAATCTTATACTTTAAGAAATATTAGTAATGATTGCAATGGTTTTTATTTTTTCCCCTGTAAAGCATATTTATTTAAATAGAAATATGTATCAGAGTACACATAACTGTGTTTATCTATTTTAAGATTAAATATTTGGTTATTACGTACTGATTTTTTTTTATATGACGATGTTATAATAAGTACATATATTATTTTAGTAACAGCAATTTTACCTTAGCAGCTTAACATGAAAAAAAAAATGCTTATTTGTGTAACAATTATGCAAATGTCGCTACCGAACGTTGAAATCATATTACATGCTTTGTAAGCGAATAAATTTTATTACAGCACAATGCAGTTTCTAATTGGAAGTTTTAAATCTTTAAGATACATTAATTCATGTAGAGCGTGTTGATTTTAAAATTCCATCCAAAATCTGTTGTCTAGGTTACGGTTGTGGAAACAAATGCATGCATATTCATATATATCTATATATATAAATACACATATACATAAACAAAGCGAATGTGATTATAATATTTCGATTTTAAAATCATTACGATCGTATTTTGGGCGTTACTTTCCTGCAGAAATGCCCAACCTATATACAATATAAACAAATCGATATCACACTTTCAACTCACGAACCACATATACAAAACTCTCCTACACAGAATTTTTTTGTTTGCTGTACACGTTTGCCTCCAGTACGGAATACGTTCTATTACACGCGTATTCTCTCGCTTTCAACGGACTTACTGTGTTAAATTGGTCTTTGATTTCTTCCCGTTCGTCTCTGGTCAGCTTTGCGAAATCGTTTATGGTGGCCATCTTCTGCGTATTTACACATGCACTTTATTATCACCGGTACAGTCTGCACCAACTGCCTGCTAAACCGCTTGAGCGCTCTACTACTGGCCCATCTACTGTTACTACTGCGACTGCGACATTCTGTTCGCTAGTGCTTGGTAGATCATATAATATGCCTGCTATCTCACCAGGCGAATGTTTTGTCCGTCATTCCCTCTCGTTCTGTCGTAGGCTTCGTTTACGTTTTCGGTTACAGACTGGCAGTATATACCAAGTGATTGCACGGGAGCTGGGCAACGGGTACAGAGCAGAAGAGGAGCTTTATTTGGTTAGGACGGGAAAATATTATACGCATTAATCTACTGTGCTAATGCTGGCGATGTTGTTATGGAATATCTTGTACGACACATTAGATATTGCATCGTCTATCAAGGTCGTAAGACAAAAACATATGCAAAATACATATCAATACGAAACTTCTAATTGAATTCACATTGACAGTGATAGTATTTACACTCAGTGTTACACCTAATTTCATCAACTTGATTGGTTTTACATCAAAACTGAAACAGTAACATTTTTAATGATATGTAATATGAAATTCAATTCTAGACCATGTAGCCACAAATACAAAAAGAATAGACAACATAAAAATAGTTAATACAGATATATCTGACCACAATGCCATAACAACCAAAATCAAAACAAATGTGTTACCAAAACAATATAAATTCAATTATTTCGAATACTTGCGAACTAGTTACAATGACATAAACACCGATATAAGTAAAATAAGCATGAGAATAGCATCCTTTCGCAAACTATCTGAAACAATACAGATTATAACACAGAAACATCAAACAACCATTAAAATTAAAAGAAGAAGGGAATGCCCCTGGATAGAAGACACTATTATAGCGGCGATAAAAAAAAAGAACCACTTTGTACAAGAAAATGAGAAAACATCCAACAAATGATAGGTACAAAACTGAATACACTAACCAAAAAGAGTACACACACACCTTAATAAAAGACACCAAAATGAAATACTTTCAAAAACTGTTCAAAAACCACAATCAAGATCCAGGGAAAATCTGGAAACTCGTAAACCAGCAGATAAAGAACAGAAGGGATGAACAAAGAAATTTTAGAAATAACTAAAGAAGATGGAACACTTACTAGAAACTCAGTCGAAATGGCTAACGAATTCAACAAATTCTTTACAATTATAGGAAAAACATTGGCAGAAAAGCAAATTCAAGGCAATAAACGACCAACAACAACCACTACTACAACGAGAATGCCACCTCTTAAGTTTGGAAAAACATCTGAAAACGAGATATTGGCAATAATCGGTAGCATGAAAAATAATAACAGGGGCTCTATTATTCGATAATATCACTACGAATGTTATAAAAAATAACAAAACAAAATTAGCTCCTTTGATATGCAGATTAGTTAATAAAACCCTAGATGAAGGTATCCAGACAACCTTAAGATGGCTTTAGTGATACCGTTACATAAAAAAGGAAGACCTTGCGAATTGGAAACTATAGACACATTTCCTTATTAACAACATTGAATAAAATTGTCGAAAAAGTTATACAAACAGAATTATGGAGCTGTACAAAAAATATAGCATAATAAGTCCCAATCAGTATGCTTTCCAACAATCATCTCACAACATTCGGCTGCGTACAACTTAATAAATAACATAAAACACGAACTGGATGCCAATAAAACGGTGGTAACAATTTTTATCGATATGATGAAAGTTTTTGATACCATATCTAAAGATAAATTAATCGAAAAATTGGAATGGTATGGATTTCAGGAAAAGGAGTTGAACTTGATAAAAACTTATTTATGCGAAAGAGCGCAAGTAACAAAAATAAACGCAGCACAAAGTACCGTTATGTATGCTGAATATGGTCTGCCACAAGGAGGTACACTTCCCCCAATCCTGTACATTTTGTATACGAATAATCTTTTAGATCAATCTCTTCACGGTCAAACCTATGCTTACGCTGATGACACATGCATAATGTATAGTGGACATAGCACAAAACAAATAGAAAGCAATATAAAAATAGACATGGAACTCTTGGAAAACTGGTGTTATAACAATCTTCTTACTATTAACGAAACCAAAACAGAATTTATGATATTTACAAATACGAAACTACAACATGATATACAAATAATTTTAAAGAAACAGAAACTAAAAGAAGTTCGAAATACTACATACCGAGGTTTGAAAATACAGAATAACTTAAAATGGGATATACACATACAATCACTAATAGATAAAAATGCAAAATTAATAGCAGCAATTCATAAAATCAAACA
Organism: Protaetia brevitarsis; assembly: GCA_004143645.1. Taxonomy (NCBI): domain Eukaryota; kingdom Metazoa; phylum Arthropoda; class Insecta; order Coleoptera; family Scarabaeidae; genus Protaetia; species Protaetia brevitarsis. The sequence continues at coordinate 30,694 of RXPK01002895.1, read as the reverse complement.
TATGTTACCAGAAAACCTATCTATCATGCACTGTTCACTTCAAACAACAGCTATCTGATCAACATTTGGGGAAACACAAGAACAACATATTTCGAAACTACAACGACAGCAAAATAAAGTACTAAAAATGCTATACAACATGGATTATAGAACACCGTCAACAGCCATATATAGGGAAACTGAAGAATTAAATATAACTCAGTCAATAGTATTCAATAACATCCTATTGTTGTATAAAATTGAAAATAAACAAATAAAAATCAATGTAAAATTAACAACAAACAAAGAGATTCATGACTACAGAACACGAAGGGTATCACACATAAGAACAGAAAGATAAACGCTTAAAGTATACGCAAATATTAACAACCGAAACAATTAACATGTACAACACTATACCCAAAATATAAAACAACTCCGATATGTACAGTTCAAAAAGAAAGTGAAAGACATTATACGAAATAGAACGAAATAAGAAGACACAACCAGACTAGACGACGTACGAAAACCAGGAGGCCCTCCATACCGGTAGCCCGGAATCCAATCTCGAGGCGAAGAAGAGGGGGACGCAAGCGCCGCGATGTGTGTGCGTGTTACATTTTGAATATTTTTTTACATATTCTGTATATGCATGTACATATATACGTATTATATGCCATAAAGTTAACTCATTAAATAAATAAATATATTAATACGAAAAAAAAATTAATAATGTGTTTGCCGGCCTCGTAGCTGGGTACAGTCCTGTCTAGACATCTACAAAATGAGGTTGGCATTTGAACTTCCTGGATTAACTGTACCAGAGTCTGTGGAGGATGGTGCAAAGTGGACAGTCTCCTCTCAATGATATCCCACACATGTTCAATGGGGTTTAAATCCGGTGAACGGGGTGGCCACGGCAAAAGATCGCAAACGGCAAACGTCTGCTTCTTCGAGAAAGTCCATAGTTCGACGAGTAATATGGGGACGTGCCATGCCTTGCTGAAAAAGGACGTGTGGACAGCCATCTAGTTATGATGGTTTGTAGGACATCATTAACATAACGCGCAGCTGACATACTGCCTTGAATAAAGAGAAGTGGTGATCGACTACCATAGGACCTCCCAATGCTGCAGTTCTCTGCACCATTTCAAAGGAAGCACTAATCGTGAACGCTATGAAAAAAGTCCAAAGGCTCGAATGCGGCGATATAGTGTACTCGTTGCAACAGGTCTACTTTCTTCTCCAAGCCATTAGTCAGCGATTTGACGCCTAGTAGCACAACAGTCTCGTAGAGCTAGTGTCTGAAGTGCCTACTTTGACGTTCTGCGGTACACCTCTACTGACTATTTGGTCTTTTTCGTGTTCCTCTACCTTCTTCTGTCCACACGCATTACCATTATGCAGTACAACTTCGCCATAGGGCAAACCAACATCTCTATAGGCAAGATTATTACACTATGTAACAATTTCTATTAATTTTTTTGTCTTTGGGTTGTAACTGTCATTTCCTATTTTCTTCTGTCAGAAAAGTATAAAAGCAGTCGATAATTTCCCACAAACTTTGCTTTTGTGACCAAGACAATGATATTTTAAAATTTACAAGCAAACCCAAAATGAGAAGTATATATTATGTCGTTCGACGTAGAATACGGGAACTAAAGACATCAGTGACGGAAGTGAATTCATTTACGATAGAAATGCCAGTAAATATGTCTGTCAAAGTGACAAGTATCTGCATTTTCGGCTTTGGATTTTGTTTTTTTTTTTTTTTGGAAACAAAACAAAAATATCACAACGAAGATGTCTCAACCACTCATCCTGCTTTGATAATTTATTGCTATATTGTTCAGGTGCTATTTTAAATTTTGACAGATTCAATGTTCCAACGTCCCTCCATTCAAAAGGAGTACGCTCCTAAAGCTGATATAATAGACTCGTCCCACGATTTCAGTGCTCAAAACGGTGTGTATATGTACTTCTTATTTCACTATACCTATTTTCTAATTAGATGATGGCTTCAAGAGGTTGCAAATATGAAGCAGACGCGTTTTGCTATGTTTGTGGTCAGTTTATTAAGACAAGACGAGGGTATAGGGGAGAAAAGAGATCCATGAGATTTGCAATTGGAACCCACTAACCACTCAAGCAACTGCCACTTTTGCATTGTGGAGCCTTCCAAACGCCGTACTGGCAAAAGTGCACCTGCTGTAATGTATCCGGATCTTCCTTCATCCATGGCCCCAGTATTAGACAGCCCTCAGCTTCCATTAACTACTCCTCCTAAGATAGATCAGGCGTCTTCAATCAGCAACAGCGAGTCGGAGTGTGAAGAAAATATTGTAGAATCAGATGACATGATCAATGTAGAACGACTTAGTTAGAGATCTTGGACTCTCCAAGTCCAATGCTGAGATTTTGACCTCTACACTGAAGCAGCGGAACTTGCTGGATGAAACTGTGCGAGTCGTAGATCAGAGAAAGCGTCACCAAACTTTTTCTAGCTTTCTCACCTATCTAGATGGGCTCTGCTTTTGCCACGATGTGACTGGGCTATTTGGTCTCTTCATTGACAGCTCTTTAAGAAGCCTCAGAGCAGTACTGCTGCATAATGGTAACAACTTTCCATCTCTTCTCTTGGGTCATTCAGTGCATCTCAAAGAGTATTACTTTAACATCAAGACCTTGCTGAAAGTTTCGAAGTATGACAAGTATGGCTGGGAGGTCATCGGTGACTTCAAAATAGTGTCATTCCTCATGGATCTGCAAGGTGGTTTCACCAAATTCCCATGTTATCTTTGTCTTTGGGACAACAGGGACACCAATGCACACTACAACAAGCGCGACTGGCCACAAAGGACAGAGTTTTCTATAGGGAAATACAATATCAAATAAGAGCCACTGGTAGACCCTCTAAAGTTGCTGATGCCACCACTGCATATAAAGTTGGGGCTTAAAAAATAATTTGCGAAAGCTCTAGGTACGGAGTCAGCAGCCATGAAACACCTTGAAAAATTATTTCCTAAGCTATCTGACGCGAAGGTCAAAGCCGGTATCTTCGTAGGACCTCAAATTAAGAAGATTCTCGACTGCGATGACTTTCCTAAAAAGCTCACCCGTAAGGAGAAAATATTGGAGATATACACTGTGTCCACTTAAATATGAGACTAATGGGGGCAAACAAAATATTATTGAAAATTTTTGGTATCTTTAAAAATAAGCATGTTTTATTCTCAAGACAATTAATTTGTTCTTAATTTATAGCAAAACCACGCATTTTAACTAAGTTTGAATATAAAATATGTTTTTAAAGAAGCACCAACTTTTATTTTACATAATTTTTTTTTTATAAATTCAACAATAAAAATTTTTCCCATTTGTCTCATACTTAAGTGGACATACAATATACATATGTGGGTATATTTGAAATTTTCGTTGTCCTAGTCACAAAAGCAAAATTAGAGGGGAATAAAAGTGTTTTTCTATTGTTTTGAAGCATAAATAAGTTGGAAATAACGCTTACTACTCAAGGACAAAAAACGTGTTACATAGTGTTATTATTAATATTTGAAGCAGTTTTCAAGTTAAATTAAGATGTACAACCTGACTGATTTATCTCCACTCAGCAAAGTCGCCATATAAAAAAAAGTGGAGAGGAATAAAGGTAATCAAATATCATTTATAATTCTCACGTCCCGGATAAATTCCCACTCACTCCTAATATAACGTACTGTCAGATTATTGCAACTAACTCTTGTCTGAAAATTATTCCAGTGATCCCCTAATTTAAACTTTTGATCATTAATTTCAATACCCCTATTATAAACAAAAAAAAGCCGCCCCTGTAGCTCTCTCACCCTTCGACTTTTCCGTAAAAACCTCTAATCCGCTCCAAAAAACTTACTTTACTTACTTTTCAATTCCGCGAGATGAATATAAATTGCCTGATTCTAATCTAATTCCCGTTGCCCTAAATAATCCCTCAAACCCTATTTTATTCGCGTTCCTACGAAATTTAAGTTCCCTTAAATGGTAATATAGGTACCCGAAATAACGCACGCCGCGTCTGCCGAAATAGATGAATACGTGTCCTCGGCCCTAACCATTAACGGTCTTTGCGCCTTAATTAATTTCTTTGGCGACGATTTTGCCTACTGCTCCATTTTTCCACATATTTTTCTATTTCTCTAGTATCATGATGAATTGCAACAACTTCAGCCTGCAACATTGTTGCAACACGCTCGAGAACGTGCACAAAAATCAGATCCCTATAAAAAAAAATATACAAAATAACTTTTTTAATCAAAAAATGAGCAGGTATTTGTCAAGCAAATTATGAATCCTCGATATAGATCTGTGAAATAATCCCTTAATTATAAAAGGATACCGTAATAGCATTACGTTTCATTAGGCGCAATTATACTCAATAAGAGATACTTATCTATTTATCCAATATTGTAGTTGTAATACCCCTATTAATAATAAGTAGGTAAAATATAATTATTTCTGAAATTAACATCATTGTAAAGGATTATAGGAGTTCTACTTTAATTATATTATCTGACATGATACTTTCGAAAATTACCTGTTTATCTCATGAGTTGAAATATCTAACACTTTTACATATTAAGAAATCGGAATTTATAATTACTACAAGGTTATACAATACTTAAACATACAAAAAACAACAAAAAGTAATGATTTTTGTACATGTATAAAAGTTAAAAACACATCCAAGATCAAAATCAAATAAGAAATAAATCTAATATCTACTGACACACGTACCTACTCTAATGTATAAGTTTAGGATTCTTAATCACCATCTGCTTCTGTTTCTTCTACCTTGTCTTCTTGGCTATCAAAAAAAAATCTTCTTTTTTGTCCGAATTTTCGTAATCGTGGAGGTCAATCAGCTCCTCAGAAACATCTGTGTGCTTTCTATGCTTCGTGTGTATTAATAATCGATTCAGGAAGTCCAGATTTGTATTTCCCCTGGACGATGTTCTAGAAAAATGCTCCCTATACTTTCTAAAATCGTTATTTCTCGTTTCTTGTGCCATCTCAGAAACTAATCCAATAGAGAGGATACATACTATTAAATGTCCATGAATTAGCATTTTATGCACAGACATCGACATGTAAAACCATGCATATGCTTTTGTATAGATTCGAGCAACAAAGTTATTGCATTTATTCCTTCCCCGCAAGATATAATTATATTGCCCTTAAAATTATTGAAAATTTATATATAATTTCTTTTGCAATTCCTGTAATTTCGGCAGAAATACGGACATTTTTAAAAAAATGTATTTCCGTCATTAGTTTCACCCCATTGTTTCAGTACGTCAACAATTAAGCCTAAACGCTTTCTTATATTGTTCTTTTTTCTTGCTTCAACTATTTCTTTGTCGTCTGCCTTGACTTGCCACGTTTTTTACTGCTAAAGGATAAGCAATATGGCAGGAGACACTTAAACATTCGTAGTCCAGACGTGAAGCACGGATAAGCCATCTAAAATACTAAATTATATTAGTACTGTGCCAATTTTGTTTTTTGAGTAAGATTCAGCACCGCATAGAGGGCATGTCTGAGAAGATGTACTTGTTACAGCACTAGATACTTTACCATTTATCATTATCATAAGGAACTTATCTTTAATAGTTAATTCTCGTTCTTGAAAAATGCATTGAGTTGATTGTAACAATGAAATTTTGCCCTCAATACCAAACTAAAATCAATAAGATAATAATATATATATGACTTAAATTGAGTGCTGCCTTGTAGTCACTTAGCCCTTAAGTCTGCTGTCACTGCATCTAACTATAATATAGTAACTTAAAATTATGTGGTTAAATTTATAACAGAAAAAGAATCTGTATGGAATAGAGGCTGTTGTTCATTAGACGTATTCAAACTGTAATTTAAATTTATTTAAACCATATTTCTGACTCTTGTATCATAGAAATCTATATCACATTTAAATTCATAATTCTAATTTGATGTATGTATAAATACAATTATTTCAAAAAGATAAATACATGGTCATTAAATTAAAAGAAATTCTGGAGGAATCAAAAAAACATGCAGCCTACCAGCTTTTTTTTGCATATATAGCATCATTAGCTAATACAAAATGACTCCAGAAACTAACTCCATATCTAAATCTACTTTCAATGTAATGCATGATTAATAATTATTCTATAGTTTTATATCGCGGAATGAATAAATAAATAACGAATTGAGTTTTCAAACTAAGTGTTTACACTGAATTTTCCTATTTAAAATTTGTAAACATTTAATACAAAAAAAATCTGGTTCTATGTTTGATGTGTGAATTTACATCTACAATTTTTAATTAATATTTAATAATTTCCTACTTCTTGGGCATTTATTCATTCATATTCATTACAGTATTAGTAATTAGTATTGTATTATCCTGTATTTATCAACTTTAGGTTATTAGTTATTGTCACATTCAAGGAAATCTAATTTAATTTTATTGAGCTATTTGCAGAATAGCACAGTGAATTACCTGCATGGTACCTAATTTATGTTAGTGTACCATTAGGCATTAAGCTTGTAGGAATTTTACTCAAATTGTTTTATTAATCTTCATAAAATTGCCTAAAAATCCCTACTTGCTAATCCTTACTAGCCGCTATACCGAAAATTCATATTTACCTTTAATTTGGGATTTTCTTGACAATATTATTATTAAGGAATTATTTGCAACCCTTAGTGTTTAGCATGAATTAGAATATTCTAGAATTTCAAATGACGTTTTTAGGCCTATTTTAGATATAGGGACAAGCATATATGAACCAACACTTTTGTACGAAAAATAAGTTCCTTCAGTTTGTCCAGATGTTTTTATTCAATTGTAATAGTTGACAAACAATTTGTTACAATTTGAATATGTAATTTAAACAAGTGAAATTGTCTTTTTAGATTATTAAATCATAGCAGAAAAAACAGTGTGAAGCATATAAGCGCAATATTCTTTTTCTTAATCCGCTTCAGGGGCACAAAATATTTTCAATATGGTAGTTGACGTGAGTAGAATCGAATATATGTATTCAGTTTTCGAATTATTAGCAACAAGTTTATTTTTTAAAAACCAGATTTGATCTAACAACTTAAGAGATTTAAAAGATTTTGTTTTCTTTCCCGATATTGCATGGCGTCAGTGCAGGTCATTTATAAAAAGTCCAAAAAATAGGATTGGATCTAAAATCAATCTTGTAATACTCCAATGTGTTTAATGATTGTTTTACGTGACTGATTGGTATTAGTAGGCATCCTGTATCGTTGTTGTCATATGCTAGAGAAAGAGAGGTTTTTTACAAGTGGAAAAAAATTGAGACCAAATATAGATAAGATAAAAATATAAAAATGAGTAAGTTTATCAAAATATTAGGAGCAAAATTTCTAATGTCCGGAGTAAGTCTCATTCAGGATTGTTCATAATTTAATTAAATGCCCTGCTCTTTTTGGCCGATTTCATTTATCTCTTTGTAATTGATTCATTATCTTTTAATTAATATATACCAATTTGCTTTTTATCTATATTAACAAGAAATAATATAAAATGAAACGGTCCTGGCAAAAACAGATTCCAGCCTAAAAAGAACAATAAATAGAAAATTGATATTTTAGCTTAGTCATTAATCCCATTTTGGATCTAAATTTCACTTTAATATTTAACCCTGTAGTTGCTATTAGATAAATTTGAAAATTAATCTAAAAGTAAGAAAGTAATTTCGTTGTCCTTGCGGGTTTCTTTTTGCATTAACATACATATGTAGGTATTTACTAGATTAGTTTTCAGTAGGTAATACCAGCAAATTATTATACTGATTGAAATTATATCAGTAACCAACGCCGTCTAGATACCAGGCCTAGGCATTGAGTGGGAAGTATCCCGAGAACACCGGTCGCAACGACGGATACGCATAACATCTATACGCATCAATATCCCGTGCGCACTCCTGGAGTACCCCGATACGCTACCTTCTCTCAAACATTGTAAAACTATAAAGTATGACCATTTTGCACCATCCTCCACAGACTCTGGTACAGGTAATCCACGAAGTTCAAGTTGCTTCAAACGAGGTGCCACAAGCAGGTATCGACCATCTCATTTTGTCGATGCCTAGACGTATATCAGGAGTGTACTAAATGCGTTATTAATTGTTTTTTTCGTATTACATGTTAATAAAATTTCTTGCAAATATTATCATTTCATTTTTGATGTAAAACTATTAGGTAAATTACTAAAAACTCAAGTTGAACAAATTATTTCTTTTAGATGTAACGCTTCTAATGTCATTGAGTATAACTGCATTATTCTGTAGTAAAATTGTATTTAATTCATTATTGTTTTTCGTAAAAGGTGTGTGATCGGCACAAAAGAAAGAGAATCGATTTGAAAATTAGCTTCTGCTTACAAACGACAGCGTAAAATTCCCATTCTCACGGATTAAAAAGAAAAAAACCTTACCTTAATTACGATTCTGAAATGGCGAGTAACATACTCTACAAAAGAAAGATTGTACAGTAATTTGCATTTTAATTCCCGTTTGAATAACGTGCGATCCGCGTAATTATGTCTAGAGGTATGTAGGCGTAAGATAATTAATTGAGATAGGAAAAAATAAAACAACCAGCGAGCGATTCTTTGCGACTATATTTCGAATGCTTCTTTAAATTATTTTAAATAGCCTCAATATTATTTTATTGTAAGCACATTAATCGAATTCAGACCCGATTGTGATGCTTATACTTCCTGCTAGTATGTTTGTTTGATGATACCATCTGTTTGTATCAACAACGACTAAAAAAAAATGTGTATTACTCATGCTTCCTTATACATACATTTATAAATAAATATATATGCGTTTTACTTACTGATCTCTCCTGGTTCAACGGTGACTTGGAAGGAGTCACATTTATATAAACATTCTGGAGGCGGTGCTAAGTGCCAAGTTTTTCTTCCTTTCAACTGCGCTTGCCACGAGGGAAACAAAACATCGTCAACCTAAAACAAATTTCCGAAAGTCTGACGCAAATTTATTCGGAATTTTCCCCAGTAATGCATGAATGGAGGGTGTTTTTGTCCCCTATTCTTGCTGTTTCACAGCTGGTCTTCCAATCCTCTTCCTCAACATATCAAAAATTATTGATCAACATAACATGGCAATTGGATCTACAGAAGGCAGTTGATTGGGGTACAACATACGGAACTACTACTTGAAAATAGGGTCCAAATAGTTAAGATTAAATTCAAAGCTGATAACGAAAACATAGCAACAGCTTCATCCAGTCGGTTACCCGTAGATAGTGGCATACCACAGGGCTTAGTGTTAGGACCCATATTATCCTTAGTATATACATTAATGATATTGTGTTATGTCTATCGGATGTTTGTGTTACTTGAACATTCACGCCTTCCACCACAATGTGGAAAGGGTAAGATCTGACAGCCCCAGTTATGCATACGGCTGCTAATCCTTCGAGAGGTTAATTTTCGCGGTCGTCAGATTAGTTCTTTTGCTTCAAGCTACTGACGCATATGTGATGATCGGTCTCACTATCGCTATATACATTCAAAGCGGTATTTCTGGGTTGCATCCCCAATTTTTTCCCGCACACCATCAGGCCTTTTTTAGCCTTGTTGATTACTTCAAATTCTTGTTTATTCCAGAGAAGTTTATTGCCTAGAGTAAGGCCTAGGTATGATTAACCTCCGTTCTCTAATCTTATGTTTTCCTCCATTTGTTTTTACGGCTTTGAGGTTGGATTTCACTTTCCTAGCGAATGCTACTAAGGTAGTTTTAGTGGGGTTAATATTGAGTTCCACCGAATGGCACAATTTTCTGCTCTTTGAGGGTATTCTCAAATTTGCCTCTTGCGTATATGACAATATCATCAGCATAGCCTTGACAAAGTATGCCTAGATCAGACAGAGTTCATCTACGATTAGGCTCCACATAAGTGGGGATGTAACTCCCCCCTGTGGACATCCTCTGGTCGCACTAACCGAGATGGCTTAATATCCCACCTCCGTCTCCACCGACATGGTAGACAACGCCCTCTATGACCTGATAGACAGCAGCTGCGACATCCATCTGGAGGTCACGTTATTTACCCGCCTCTTAGTTAATGCTTTTTTGACAGACTCGCGTGGAGTGTTGTCAAAAACGCCCTCTATGACCTGATAGACAGCAGCTGCGACATCCATCTGGAGGTCACGTCATTTACCCGCCTCTTAATTAATGCTTTTTTGACAGACTCGTGTGGAGTGTTCTCAAAAACGCCCTCTATGACCTGACAGACAGCAGCTGCGACATGCGATTTGGAGGTCACGTCATTTACCCGCCTCTTAATTAATGCTTTTTTGACAGACTCGTGTGGAGTGTTGTCAAAACGCCCTCTATGCCTGGAAAGGCGCACACTATGGCTTCTTTATGCATCAGTGCATCTTGTGGATTTGCCCGCTTGCTAGGCGTGCTGATAAGGGCACATGCAGATAAGATGCAGTGTCGAAACAGATAACTTACATGCATATGCGCACCAGACCCAGGTCCACCCATGAAAATCCAATTTAACGCCATATTTTCAGAGGTATTCGGCAAAAAATAAGGCTCCCTGTAGTAGTTCCTCAAGATCTTTCCAGCGGCATCGTTGCAATTGCTCCAGCCAATATACCAATGGTCGGTTCCAGGTTTCAAACGTGATCTATCCTCATCCATCTCGAAGACCTCTGCTAACGATTGGAATTCGGTTTTGTACGGAAAGAACTGGCATTCTACTCGATCTTCCTCGTCCTTATTCACGCTGCTGTATAAATCTTTGAAGAAATCGAAACTGAACTGTTCCACAGCTTCCCAGCCTTTGGTGCCATCGGTGACCACAACCGGTTTGCCAGTTTTCGCATAAATCCGATCAAAGTCTTCGGGCGTTATGTTAGTGACGCGATCCACTTGCGTTACGTTGATGCATATGACGCAATCTTCAGGTTCCCGAAAGATTTTCGACGATTCGAACGGTATTTCGACCAGGCACTTAGGGATTTTAAACATGCAGCGCACATATCATCGCAAATATTGACAATCTTACCTCCTCGCTGCGTAGTTGGTAGAGCAAATATATAATCGCCGATAACAGGGAAATTATTAATGCGGGTATCAAACGAAAATTCGCCTCATTGCGCAATTTCCTGCTTATTTTCAAATCGGCAATCGTTTTCGGGGATATATTAGAACTTTCTGCCCGCTTCAGTATGAGTTGTAGACGTTTTTCGGCCTTCTGCATCGCGTCTGGTTTTAAACTGAGGCAAATTTTCAGCAACCTCAAGCTCTTATCTGTGGATAAGACCGCAGTCGCTTGAAACCGATGACCTGGAAATTGTCTATTAATTCATTGCCACACCACCTGCGTCCAATAGTTGCGTGAAATGGAATTCGCTCATCCGATGGTCACGGGAAATGCGATGGCACTTTACCACTTCAGAAATTGATATTATACTCCGGTAGACATTTATGCCATAATGATTCTGTACTATACGTATTAAAATATACATTTCATGTGTAGAAGGGATTCTACGATGCTTAACTGTTCTAAGTCTTGTTTACGAATGTATTTTTAGTCATTTGACCTTTGGCATTCGTATTAATAAAGTTATATACATCAGTGTACTATGCTACAAAAATAGAATTGGACAATTAGAAAGCGAGGAAGTAGTATAAGCAGAAGCTTTTTTTTTTGGCATAAAGAATAAGAACTGGTGAGAAATGAATGATTTTTTTATAAAAAAAAAAAACCCTAACACTTTTAGAGCTATCACAAATTCTGTAAATCATTGCAGAGAATGCTTTATCAAAATACAGGAGTACGTGTAACAAATCTGGCTGGGATTATTACAAATCTTTAAGAAACTATATACTGCTCCAGATAGCAGAAGATATTCCTGGAATATTCTTTAAATGCCCTCTAAAGTATTACATCCAGCAGGAATTTGTTCAGCTTGATTTTTTGGTATCAGAATGGCTATGAATGTCAACTTTTTATCTTTGTTAATTTTTCGCCAAAACAAAAATATCTCAGTTTTTTTTTTTATATGAAAAAAATCTGTTTATGAGAGCTGACTAGTACAGAAATATTTAGTTATTGCGCGTCTGTCTACGGGTGTTAAGCGTAACAAAATGCCTAGAGTTCTAAGACGTCAAAATTATCACCGTGTTAGTGACTTCGACGGAGATAGAATTGTTGCTGATCGAGATGTTGGTTTGTTCTATCTTGAAATTAGCCGCAGTATTAATTGTACTGCAATGACGGTAATGGGTCTGTGCACAGAAGAAGGTAGACTAATATGAAGAGGTGTACCACAGATAGACGCTTCTGACGGATACGCATAACATCTATAATTACCTCTATGCATCAATATCCCGTGCGCACTCCTGGAGCACCCCGATACGCTACCTTCTCCCCCTGTAAACCCCTATAATAAATATAACAGTAAATTTATTTAATTACATAATATTTCTTTATTTATTAATTTTCCCCTACCGAGGTTTTTTGGTGTTACAGACACAAAATTAGTAGGTAATTATTACCCTTGAATAGTATAAATAGCAGGTAAGTATTATCAGTTCAATATACTTATATTTTGGAAGCAAATAATGTCAATACTTCAAATAATACTTTCATATACTTCTATCAAATGTACATAAATTATTAAGGCATAAATATGATAGTTTCCAGTTGAGATAATCTATTTACTCAAATCTAAAATAATTATTTTTGTGGTGAAAATATATGTTCATAATGATTTTAGTATATTGATTACATTCGAACTAAAAAAATGTTTCGTCTAACAAATTAACGGGTTTGGAGAACTGAACAAATTTTATTCTCAATATAAATACATCATCTTCTTGCTTATATAGGAAGTTATGTTATATTCAATGTGATGCATTTATATACAAATTGAGTAATTATTTTTGTGTGTATGGAATATTCCAAGAAGCAGACGTTGTTTTGCCATGGCCACCTTGTTCACCGGATTTAAACCCCATTGAACTTGTGTGGGGTATCATGGAGATCATGACTTTGCACCATCCTCCGCAGACTTTGGTGCAATTAATCCACGAAGTTCAAGTTGCTTGGAACGAGGTCCACAAGCAAATATCGACCATCTCATTTTGTCGATGCCTAGACGTGCACAGGAGTGTACTTAGCAACGGGGTTGCAACATTATTATTTTTTTTTCGTATTACGTGTTATATCGTTTCATTTTTGATGCAAAACTTTGACATTGTCAAGAAATCAAGTTGAAAATATTATCCCATCTAGGTGTAACACTTTCTAATGTCACTGAGAAGCAGCGGACATGTAAAATAAATAAACATAAATGAATTTTATGTACTGCTAAACTCTCCAAAAATACCCTTTTGTTGTAGTTACTTTCATAAAATAAAGATTTAATATTGTCAAAACTGACTGAGCGTTTTTTCATTCTTCAAATGTGAGGCTAAAGAATATTTCTTAGGATTTACATGAAATATAAAATAATCTAAATTCTAAAGAACAAGCAAACAACACAGCAGTTAATAATTACATAAATATAATATAGAATATTAAAATTAAACTATAACAAAATTTGGATTCTACAGACTGCGACTTTATGGTTTCTTCTTGTATCTTTTCGAATTTAAATCCTCTCTGTCAAAATTGTTTCAATAAAAAAAAAAGATTTGCAGTCTCGCTCCGTCCATGTGCTAACCCTAGATTATCCGCTATTAAAATACTGTAATTGTCCCCTTTTATTTTTTAAAACAATTTTTAATGCGTCAAAGTGTAAATATTTATAAAAGATGCCAGAAAAACAAATTATGTTTTTTGTCATATTTTTTGTTAATTTTATATTAAATTAATTCAACCTATACCTAGATTTGAAGAAGGGATACAATTATTTTCGTCCGTAACGAAGCTAATAAATATTAAATCAAACCAAACCTAATTCTTGTTTTCATTTCTTTAATAATACAAGTTATTTTCCAATCATTTTCCAATATTAAAAGATCAGTGTCAGTAACTTTGAGTCACATCAAATTGATTCATATACACATATATATTGTTATGTGCAATATTTTATTAGTTGTTTCTATTTTAATTAATATTTTCTCACTGTTTTGCAATAATAATAAAGAATACAATTAATAATAAATATAGAATAACTGTAAACTAATGGTAGATAATTTATATTATTTCATAAGCAAAAATTAATGTTAAAATTTATTACAGACATATAAGATCATGTCAGAAATGTCCAACCTTAAAACATATTTTTGAAAATTAAAGAGTGACATGAAATTGTCAAGATGACGTGTGATGGTTAGGAAAGTGTATACACTATATAATATTCATCATATATGTTCTGGTACACATGGCAATATAAAAAAGAAATAAAAAAAAGTATTTTTTTTATTATTGATCAGTAACCAGAAATTTTGATTGAAAGGTAATAAAAAGTTATAAACATAGCAAGAGCTGAATTTGATCATCTTGCGAAAGGAATTATTGTATAATACGATACATCATTTGAAGGTTGGTTGAAGACGAGAATTGAAATTAAAGTTGGAACAATTTAAATTCATGTTAACAAATTCAAATACACACTATCACACATAAAAAAAAAATTAACTAAATAGTTATGATTTGAATTCGGTAATTTGCACAAAATTGTAAGCAATAATATTTATTATCAAAATTATAAATATTTGTTATTAACTGAAATATTTTCCTTTATCATTTCAAATTTAAATACATCGTTTTAGTAAGTTTTTGTGAAACTAAAAGCTTATCTTTTTGATTACAGAACTCACTTCACTTAATTAATAATACTATCGTTGAGAAAATGACATTACTATATTGTATATCTAAAGGCAATACATATAATATATATATATATATGCTGAAAGTAAATATTAATTAATTTTGATGATTACAGAGAAGTAAATTATTTACAAATAAAATCTTTTCTTTTACAGTTTTCGCTACGTATTTGTTGTTTCAGCTATTCAGCTTTTTATACAGTTTATTGCGGTTCCAATTCGTAAAGTTTTCTGTATTCCACCGAGCGAACTCCAACGGAACATGTCGCTACCGTGCGACAGATGTCTCTGCCGGCAACGTCGCGACGTACGGCAAATTTAAAATGGGGGCGTGGAGTTTTTCGACGCGGCAACGACGCTAGGCGTCCGCTGGTCCATCGCGCAGAATCTTCATCTCGCACAGATTCTGCGTTGGACCGACACGGACCAACTTTAAGGGCCCACATAGTGGCAAGTCCGATGCGCTCGTAGTTGTGGTTCGCCATCGAAGGGCACACCGTCACAGAGCAGACGAGCCTTACCGCACACGCAAGACGGTAAGTCGCAACAAAAAAAGAAATTCTCAAAAAATAGCCAAATGTGGCAACTCAATCCCCGCTAATTGGGGCATATTGCGATATGCGAAGATTCTCCGATATTATGGCCGTATGGTTTCTGTGTTCTTAGAACGGTCTTAATAGTTTCACGTGGATGTGGCCAATCCGTTTATTTACATGTTATTTTAGAGACATTATCATATTTAGCGAACCGTTCTCAGTGCAAACCTTTCTTGGCATGATCTTTCTTTCTTTTAATACTGATAAGAAGTTTACGGCGTTTGTTTCGTGAAAATGGAAAAGGGCCAGACACGCGACTATAATTCTTTTCCGAATTTACATATCTTTGACTGGTCGAAGGAAATTAGTTTCGCAAAGTTCGGAATAATCCGTTCTACTATGAGGGATGTTGGCAGAATTCGAATTTCGGCAAAAGTGCCACAGCGTCTCAATGCCCGGCCACTTTAAAATATCTTGAATTTTAAAACGCCATCCCTGAGGGGATAAAATCAGAAAAGAAAGATACGGTATATATATTTATGCAACTGCCCTAATTCCTTTCAATTTATCACTGGAAATAACCACTCAACAAAGCAGATATTATGATTCGAATAGAATTCTGAATGCTTAGACAATATTAATCCCAATGTAATTTGATTTACGTTTATTAAGCGGCTTTTATATTAAAAGGGAGGCATTTACATTCCGTCACTGTCCTTCTATTTGTGTCCCATTATTACATTTTAGAATTTACAAAGGAGATTTAATAAACCCTAATATTACTGTTTTAATCAAATTTTTTTTTCTACTGACCTATTTATAGAAAGCTGAAAATGTCATGAAAATTTAAAATTATAAATCTGTGGAATTTATTATTTATAATAAGTTATCCGCATAAATAACATTTCCATGAACGCGAGTAGCGCAATTTCTCTGATAATTTGTCGAATATTTCATCCACAAGATAAAAAAATACGAATTATATATACCTTCATCTACACAGAGAAAAAGAAATGTTAAATCAATGAAATATTCATTGACCCAAGAAGCTCGCTTATTTATATATACATGAGCGAATTTTCATTGCTATAACTTACTTTGTCAGTACCAAATATTCCATTTAAATGTGTTGGTACATCAGTATTTGTTTTAAAATAGTAAACTGGTTTAGATTTGAATTGATTTGAATCAATTAACTAACTAAATAACTTAATTTGAAATAAATATTTCAAAATTAATTACCCTGGATAATTACTATACACTCAAAAAAAAAAATGGGTCATATAAAGTATTGTAATAAATTTTATTTTCTATATATTCTTTTCTTTTATTAAAAAAAAGAGAGAAATTTCTTGGGTAGCGGCATATTTTAACAATCTATCCTCCTTTAAATACAAAAACGTTTCGATGCTTTAGGCATCTTTTTCAATTTGCCTCTATTTTGGTAAAATCCAATTGTATGTTCGTATAGAAACATAAAGTCAACAGCTTTAATTTTAAATTTTACATTTTATATTATATTTATCGGTTATAAATTTTATTATTTGTATATTACATCTAAATATCTGGTGTCAATTACATATTTAATATAATAGACTTGAATATAAATACGATAAGTACTAATATACTTCATTCTAACATTTATTATAAAATTTATATTAAAACTTCTTTAGTATTTTTTAACATATAGATTATATAATGTATGAAACTGCATTATAATTTTAAGCCTCGAAATAATACCGATCAGCATAATTGTTTTTATTATATGAAATAATTTCTATTATATAAATATATAATATTTTTATATTGACTAGTATTATAAAATACTGCTGTCCCTATAGGTATAATAAAATATGTTAAGAGGTATTATATTTCTCATGTTCGGTAATATCTATTTTTTTTTGAGTGTAGACGTGCAAGATTTAAGTATGACTTAGACATCCCAATATCGATATATTATACATCGAGTAAATGGCCAACTAATATGTTAGCGACAGAAGATGGGTTGAATTAAATCTGATTCGCTGACTGTTACATATTATACTGTATGGGCCAATTTAACGTATTTTACAAACAATTTTAATTAATATAACACCAAGTTGTGCTTTCAAATTTTAAATATGTAATACAAGATTCGCTATCTATAAATCTCTGCACATACTTTTGCATAGAACATAGTGAAACAATACTTTTATTTTAACGTACATATGTTTACTTATTTTTTCCTTTCCTTTATATTCGAAATACATTTTTATGATAACTTTTATTTTTGTTTATTTACCAATTTATTTTGAAGTATATGTCTGCATTTTTAATATAAAGGCTCTGCTCCAATAAGCCATTGAAAACTGCCCCTAAAGCTATCGGGCTGAAACTAAAGCAAATGAGTACTACTGTCACACATACTGTAAATACCAAAAATTAGCTCAATCGTTGCCACCCCATTCGAGATATTAGCATAAGGGTGGCAAAATTCAATATTTTTTTTTCCTCAGGAATTACTTAAGCTATCACGTTCAAAAAAATTATATAAGTAATCATTGATTATGAGCATTCTATAAAAAAAAATCAAGAACAAATTTAATTCACTCAGTTGAAAAGTTATCACTATTTTCCCCTTTTGAGGGGTGGTTTTTTTGAGTTTGGTTTAAGGTGCCAACTTGGCTTTGTGTTATATATTGACTGTATACATTTAGATTTACTATATATTCTTTTCAATTTTTTCTGTGTGGTAGAACATGTAAATAAAAAATAAAATTTCTCTGAATGATTTTAGTAGTGTCGATTTGTTATTGGTTATTTCAGGGTTAAAATAATTATTCATTGATTAATTTCAGGATTATTTGCATAAATGTTTCAGCCCTAGTAGTTATAAAAGCACCAAAATTCATTACATTTTGGTATTATAACAACAAAATAATATTTATTTCCGTACACGCAGTTGAAAGTTATTGTTATTTTTAGGTGTGGATTGGTATTGTCTCAATATCTGCAGTTTTAAAGCCTCTTTTCTTGCCCATGTATATGTATTTTAATTTCTTCTTTTTCTTGGTTTTTTAAAATAAATATGGAAATGAACATTCCACGGAAATCTTTACTAAAGATTAAAAAATAGGTATTCCTGATATCTGATTTAAATCGATAGGTTGTCTCTTTTTTGAGTGATAGAAAAATAATTGTAAAACATAACAGTGCGAGGTCTGAACCATATACGGTACACCACAAGGTAGCGTAATGGGGCCTTTGATTGATGATTTTTTTTTTTTTTGATATTTATTAATGATCTCCCACATTACATCTTTGAAGGCAATTTTTTTTTGTATGCCGACGAAACTTGCATTGTCGTAAGTAGTTAACAGCAAGTCTAATATTTTTAAAAAAAGTTGATGATGGTGTTCTGCCAATGAACTAATGATAAATCATGGAGAAACGGTCTTTGTTGAATTTTTTAATAAAGATAGATGTTTCTCAGAATTCAATTTTTCATTTATTGGCGAAAAATTGGTAGCCTCGTCAACAAGTAAATTTTTGGGTATTATTTTGGATAGTAATTTAGCGTGGGACGATCATATAGAGATAGCGTATGTGTTAGGCTTCAAATTAGGCATATTATGTCATAGTTCGCTCAAATCTGTCTTGGATATTAAGTCATTAATTGATATTTATTACGCGTTTGTGTATCTGCGTTGACTTTCATTGTTTGAGGTCAGGGGGGTACAATAAGTCGTGTGTTTGTGATGCATAGGCGAATCTTACCACTGCTGTTTGATTTATTTTTTAATAGTACTTGCAGGATAACTTTTAGAACACACGGCATTTTGACAGTAAGTTCCGCCTACATCTATAAACTTTTAATTTTCTTATATAACAATATTGAAAAATTATCAACGTTTCCTAGCGTCCATGAGCACTGCACCTGATATAGGAATAATTGTGTTGAGCAGATATTGCTACTCTTTTTTATTATATAAACTCGCCAATGTTTGCAGGATTATATCTATAAAACAAATTAAAATCGGATATCAATACCTTGAATGAATTTAAATGAAAATTAAAATTTTATACGGTACACCACCAGGTAGCGTAATGGGGCCTTTGATTGATGATTTTTTTTAATATTTATTAATGATCTCCCACATTACCTCTTTGAAGGCAATTTTTTTTTTGTATGCCGACGAAACTTGCATTGTCGTAAGTAGTTAACAGCAAGTCTGATATTTTGAAAAAAAGTTGATGATGGTGTTCTGCCAATGAACTAATGATAAATCATGAAGAAACGGTCTTTGTTGAATTTTTTAATAAAGATGGATGTTTCTCAGAATTCAATTTTTCATTTATTGGCGAAAAATTGGTAACCTCGTCAACAAGTAAATTTTTGGGAAATATTTTGGATAGTAATTTAGCGTGGGACGATCATATAGAGATAGCGCATGTGTTAGACTTCAAATTAGGCATATTATGTCATTAGTTCGCCCAAATCTGTCTTGGATATTAAGTCATTAATTGATATTTATTACGCGTTTGTGTATCTGTGTTAACTTTTATTGTTTGAGGCCAGGGGGGTACAATAAGTCGTGTGTTTGTGATGCAAGGGCGAATCTTACGACTGCTGTTTGATTTATCTTTTAATAGTACTTGCAGAACAGCTTTTAGAACACACGGCATTTTGACAGTAACTTCCGCCTACATCTATAAACTTTTAATTTTCTTATATAACAATATTGAAAAATTATCAACGTTTGCTAGCGTCCATGAGCGCTGCACCCGACATAGGAATAATTGTGTTAAGCAGATATTGCCACTCTTTTTTTTTATAGAAAACCGCCAATGTTTGCAGGATCATATCTATAAAACAAGTTAAAACCGGATATCAAAAACTTGAATGAATTTAAATTAAAATTAAAATTTTAAGCAATAAATTTTCAAAACCTCAAAGATTTTCAACTTCTTTTGCCAAATGATGCTCATATCATTGCACAATGCAAACTAGGTAGCAGAGTGGCGTAAAATGACGTTTAATAAACGTTGATATCACGTATTAGACGTAATATCGACGTCTAATAAACGTCATTTTACGTTACGCTGCTACCTGGGAAATAATTATTACAAAATTTCGACGTTAGAAGAGCAACTTAATATTGCATATATCAATTTCAAACTTTTAATAAACCCTATATAATACTTTGAACAACGTAAGATTAAATTAAATGATCCTTTACGTTTGTTAAATATAATTTTATACAATTTACGCAGTATTGAATGCAATTAGTTTGAGTTTCGCCTTAAAGAACATGGCGTACCTTCCATGTTTTCGAAACAAATTCTCTGAAGGAAGAATATTAAATTAAAATCTAGCTGAAAAGTATGTATTACTTACTGTTGCGCCATTTTTTTCCAATATTTAAAGATATATTGAAGTCCAAACGGATAAATTTCATTCAAGAACACTTAATTATTAATGCAAACTGTATATTATTCTCTGAAATTTAAGTATTAATATAATCTTTACTCACTATTTAAAAAAAAAATGATGTGTATGTTAATTAGTAAACGACAATTATATTATTTGTATAAGATTTCCCTGCTATCTACTTTTGCTACTTCTATGGAATATACAAGGTATTCCACGTAACTGGTTCATTAAAAGTTTATGATGTTCTATTAGTTACTTATATTTGAGATTTTAGCAGCAGTATCTGTTCGATTGGAACTATAAATGTAAAATACCTTAACCCAAATATCACTTCCGGTTGACCGGAAATGGATATCAACTTTGTTATTTTAAATAGAATGATATAATTTTTTATTCATTTTTGGATTCTACAACTATAAATACGTCAGTTTTCATTAGCTATTCTATAGCTACATGTTGCCGTTTTTGAGTTATTTAAGTTTTTCTTTTTTTTTAGTCATAATCATTGCATCATTGAGAAATTAATATCTCGGTTAATACTGCAAGTAGAGACTCCAAATTTGCTATGTTATGAATGTAGATATAACTCTAAGAAACGGTAAGCACACTTTACATTCTAACATACAGGGTGTTCAAAACTGAGGAACAAAGTGACATATTTTCAAATGCAGAAAACTCATTTTTTTTAAATAGAACACCCTGTATTTAAATTCGGAATTAAGAAGTAAATATCATCCCCTATCACTTTATATAAGCATTCCTTATACCTATCTTTAATAGATTTTGAGATATGAGCGACTTTTTGTTAAACACGCAAAGATAGGGCTACTTAGTCTGTTTAACAAAAAGTCGTTCATATCTCAAAATCTATTAAAGATAGGTATAGGGAATGCTTATATAAAGTGATAGGGGATGATATTTACTTCTTAATTCCGAATTTAAATACAGGGTGTTCTATTTAAAAAAAAAGAATACTTAGTCTGTTTAACAAAAAGTCGCTCATATCTCAAAATCTATTAAAGATAGATATAGGGAATGCTCATATAAAGCGATAGGGGATGATATTTACTTCTTAATTCCGAATTAAAATACAGGTGTTCTATTTAAAAAAAATGAGTTTTCTGCATTTGAAAATATGTCACTTTGTTCCTCAGTTTTGAACACCCTGTATGTTAGAATGTAAAGTGTGCTTACCGTTTCTTAGAGTTATATCTACATTCATAACATAGCAAATTTGGAGTCTCTACTTGCAGTATTAAGCGAGATATTAATTTCTCAATGATGCAATGATTATGACTAAAAAAAAAAAGAAAAACTTAAATAACTCAAAAAACGGCAACATGTAGCTATAGGAATAGCTAATTAAAACTGACGTATTTATAGTTGTAGAATCCAAAAATGAATAAAAGATTATATCATTCTATTTAAAATAACAAAGTTGATATCCATTTCCGGTCAACCGGAAGTGATATTTTGGTTAGGGTATTTTACATTTATAGTTCCAATCGAACAGATACTGGTGCCAAAATCTCAAATATAAGTAAATAATAGAACATCATAAACTTTTAATGAACCAGTTACGTGGAATACCCTGTATATTACGGTCAAGCAGTGTGTGTCATACTTAAAACTTGTACGTCTTTAATAATTACCTATTGGTTTGTATTTAATTCAAAATTTACTTAACTTAAATAAAATTTGGTATTATTGAAAAAATCGTTTTTTCAGTGTACGTTCTCTCAATAATATCTATTTCTATGTTGTTTTATTTGTTTGTTTTACAAAATTTTTAACATGTTTGCTGACTTAATTAGTGACAACACTTTTTTATTTCGAAAATTGCTGGTAATTAAATAATTACATACAATTGAAGAAGACAGAAATAAATTGTCGAAATGCTTTGTTTAATTTGGATTTTTGTTTGTTTGAAAATAGCTACATCGTCCAAAAAATAAACCTTCAAGACTTTAAAGTTTAAAATAACATTTGGAAATGTTTGTTTGATTCGACTAATTTTTGCTGATAAAATATATTTCGTATGTCCCAATATGATGGGTTAAACCGGTTGAAATATGAATCAAGTTAAAAAAAAAATAGGAATGGTAAAGCCGTTCGTAATTAGTGAATACGCGCCCTCTATACCTCGCAATGCGTGATAATGAAAGCGATTTAAAGAATGCGAAGTTATCGAATCGCTGCGAGAATTCACAGTGGAACGAAAAATGAAACCAATCATTTTAATTTCTGCTTATCCAAGCATCCAGCGTTGCTTTCACGAATTTTGTAATTTCAGATATTTACGTGGTGAAATTCGCGTGCGTGGGTAGTTAAATATCTGTTATTTCAATTTCTACCTCTGGTACACGTATTTCTACGAATACGACAATACGTATTCTGTTCCTTTGTGCAAATACAAAGTACATTTCTGTTAATACGTTATGCTTTCGTGTTCTACGATTGAATGCCAGTTTACCACAACTGGGGCTCTTCTCATTTGATAATTGGCGTACACGAGATGTGGAGTCTAAAGCTTTCAGATATATAACTGTGGGTGTTTATTAGTTCAAATTATATGTTCATCTTCAATTAATGAATATATCTTTTGTGTTAAAACCACACACGTTCAGTTTGTGATGTGTTATTGTTACATATGTATAAATATATTATATTGTTATATTAATATATTATTATGAATTTCATATTTTCTCGGGGTTTCAGGAATGTGACTTCTGTTCTAGTCCACAAACAAATTACAAAGTAACTTATATTGTGTGGGTGTTATATATTTGTATGTGACGTTTTCATCTGAAAATTACAATTCTCTTTAGAACGAAAATAACAGTGTTTACCCATCACTCCAATGAAATAGAGGAGATCATACATCAATCATCAGAGATATTTATGAGATGTCAACTAACCTACTAAAACAATTACAGAAAGAACTAACTAATCCCTTGGCATTCATTTTTAATGAATGTCTAGAACAAGGGGTGTTCCCCCAAACACTAAAAGTAGGAAAAGTATCACCAATAGGAGATAATAATAATTGCAATAACTATCATCTCATCTGTATCTTACCATCAGTTCTCTCTAAGATACTGGACTCCGCCATTGCATCCAGATCGATAGATTATTTCGAAAGCAATAACTACCTATCGCAAAAGCAGCATGGTTACAAGAAGGAACATTCAACAACTACTGGCATATCACTAATGGTAGAGCAAATATATAAAGCTTTTGACTCCGGCATATGTGCAGAAATGACTCTGATAGATTTGACGAAAGCTTTCGGCTCCCTGAATTATGCTATACAAATTAGAATACTACGGAATTAGACGAGCACCTCTCCTTCGAATCTGGCAAGCATAGGATGTGGTGTTCCTCAGGGATCGATTCTCGGACCACTCCTCTTCATAATCTATATAAAATGACTTACAATCGAGTCTAGAGGAGGTTGAAATCTGCTTATACACAGATGATACCTCACTCCTGGTATGTTCAGAGGATCACCATGATGTAGCTGAGAGATCCAAAAGGGGCAGTTAATAGCGCAGGAAAATGGTTTCCTGCAGACGAACTGAAAAGAAATATAGAAAAAAAACAGAATCTACAATTCAACAGTAAAAGCTGCCATTAGGCTTCTATGCAATTTAGTCAAAACTGACATTTCAATTAGCTTATACAGGTGTCCCACCGAACTGGGTCATTAGATTTTTTGAACTTCTAGCAGGAATTTGATTTTGAAACTTGCAGTGTAGTCATGGCCCACTGTGGTCTATTTAAGGAAAATATTTTCAACCTTATAACACTTTCGGTATACAGGATGTTGATATCAACTTTCTTATTTTAAATGGAATCGATACAATGAATGTATCGAGTCATTTGCAATTAGTTTACATGACGGTTCCCTATCCCTGAACTCAACCGTTTTTGAGATATTTGCAATTTTGTTGATTTTTTGACGTTTGCACTATTTCAAGTGAAATTAAATAGCTGATGGGGTATCAAATATTTAGTGTTTCTACTAATGTCGATGTAAATGCAAAGACGTAGGTAGAAAGTGTTATAGGCAATAATGACCAAATCACATACAGGGTGTTCGAAAACACATCTCCAATGTGGATACCTTTAAACCAACAAAACTTTTTTATTTCAAATGAAACATGGTATTTTTTGCTACAGCACTAAATGCAGTGTAAAATTATACATCGATTGACATTAGGGTTTGGTATATCTATTTTTGATAGTTTTTGAGATATTAGCATATATTGCCTAAAATATGACGAATTTCCAAGTTTCGAGTAAATAAAATATATTTTTCCTAAAAACACTCTGTATATTTTTAGAATGATGCGTTATCTTTTTTTGCATTGTTTGGTTTTCATACCCGAGATATTTATCATTGGAAGTTTTCCAATTATTAGCAAATTTTATGTAATTGTAATTATAAAATATTAATAAGCCATAATTACTATGTGACAGCAAATTACATGTTAATATTTTTGTTTGCTTATTAAAGACATCGAAAATAAGTTAAATTAAAAAAAAAACTAAGAAACTATTATTCTGAAAGAACATTTATATTGGACATTTTCGAAGACTTTTAATAGATTCCTGATTTATGTTATCTGGTCTAGTAAGTGAACAATATTTGAAATATTATGGGTGTATTTAGGATATCTGCTTTAATTTTCCTTTGTATTTTATTTTTTTGAGGTTTTTATTCATTGCAAATAAGTGTAGGTATCATTGTTCATGAATGTAGAATAAGTCTAAAATGTTATTTGTATATATAACTTTCAATGTTTTTCTTATTTCTTTCGATTTACAATATTTAACTTGTTAGAAGAAAATGTGTGAAAGAGTTGACAGCATTAGGACTTACTATAAAAGATATAATTTGTTAATACTGCATAGGTTTATCGCTGCGCAATTTGGTAAATTACCAACAATGGATATCACTTTTGTTTGTTAGCACATCTCATAGCCTACTAATATCTAATAATTAATGTACGTTCTTTATAACTAAAAGACATTACTATTAGTAAGACACTAGTGAACAAAAGATATCTGAAACATAAATATTTAGATAGGTTAGGCAAATAATGTACAGAGTGTTTTGTAGGGAAAAACTCATTTTATTGAAACTTGGAATTTAGGCATATTTTTAGCAATTTTTTTGCAAGAAATACTAATAATTCAAAAACTATTAAGAATAGGTGTACCAAACCCTAATATCAATCGATGTAGAATTTTGCGCTGCATTCAATGCTGTAGTAAAAAATACCATGTTCCATTTGAAAGAAAAAAAAATGTATGTGATTATTGCTGTAACACGTACATACGTCCTTGTATTTACATCGACTTTAGTAGAACCACTAAATATCTGCTATCTCATGAAATATTTGATTTTATTTGAAAGAGTGCAACCCAACAAACCAAGTTACGTATCAGGTACATCGCTGCGATGTAGATATGTACATCGCAAGCCTGGTGATTTACTCTCAGTAACATTCATGCGCCTTATATGTTGAGACTTATGTCCGCAACAAGTACACATTCTGAGAATATAGCATATGATAGGTGTATGCTAGCGATATTGAATAGGTATATGCGGCGATATTGAAGAGTTATATGCCGGCGATATTGATAGAGTTAGATGGCGGCGATATTGAATGTATGCGCGATATTGAATAGGTATATGGCAGCGATATTGAATAGGTATATGCTGGCGATATCAACGTTACATCGACACGATGACTCGGTTTCCGGGTTGCAACCGTGTCCTGCAAATACCTGTGACCGCCATTTAGTCCTCACTTGAATGAGACATCTTTAGGTATTGCTACTAATGTTGCTGTACAGCTGAAACTGTGGTTCAACCGCAACATAAGTAGCAGCTTCAAAGATATCTCATACGAGCGAGAACGATACGTCGGACAGAAGCAGTTGCAGAACACAGTTTCAACCTAAAACCAAACAAAAAATGAATAGAAAATAACACAAGTTATATGAAACTAGTTTTTAATGATATAAGTTAAAAATACATACATACATAATTTTTGTACACCGTTTCTCGTTCATCATTGTTCAGAAAGCCTGAGCTATTCTGCAGCTACACATTCAAATTCCATTTTGGTTATTAATTATATGATATTCGAATACCATAATTTAAAAATATATTTGGAGAAAATGGAGACATGTTCGAAGGTATAAAAAATTTTGCCCACACTGACGGCATTGGCATTGATGGCCGAGGAGCGAAGGATCACATTATGAGATGTCTTGCGAAGATGTACTCAGATACTATATCCATTAGTTGTTGATGGCTAGGACTGAGGAATAATTGTAGGGTTTGTGATTTACTGTCAATCGGTGTTCCAAATAGTATGTAGCATTTTTCTTCTAAAATATTTCAAATTCTTACTTCTTCACAATACCCATCCTATTTTATAGAGTTCGTTTTAAACTTCTAATTTGACTTCAGTAACCGTTTGTAGTATAGGTTATAAACCTTAACAGTCTCTGAAAATTAAAAGACCATTGTATTAACTAATAAAGTACTGGATTTATGATCTAAAAAGTAAGAATATGTAGTATATTTACATATACCTAGCAAATACAATAAAATTTGACCGCAAAAGTGACTAACCTAACCTAGCAACTGATATAATGAGTTAAAACTTTTACAAGAACAAAAACAGCTTAACCTACAAAATTAACTGTGTTGATCACTTACCTTCAATGAACAGCAGAAAATTGAAATTTTGGCAATACCCTTGGAAGTTATCACTAGATATATTCGATGCACACAAGCTGATACACGTTGTTGCACATATTCTAGACTATTTCTAGGCCTAGACCACATAGACAAGAATTTGAAGAAGGTGCAGAGCGGGCTTTGGGGTGTATGAAATCTCTAGTGACGCCACATTTCGATAAAAAATATGTACCATACGCAGAATTGTTACATAGTTTATGTTCCCTGATGTTTTATATCAGCTGCATAACAGGCATATAAATAATAGATATCGTATTCATATATCTGTCTTACATCTTCACCATGTTAATATGTTATATACCAGATACATAGAAGTGTTATATAATTTGTGTTCTGTATCAGGTACATCGCAGGCATATAAATAATAGATTATCGTATTCATGTATCTGTCTACATCCTCACCATGTTAATATATAATATGTTATATACCAGATACATAGAATTGTTATATAGTTTGTGTTCTGTATCAGGTACATCGCAGGCATATAAATAATAGATTATCGCATTTACATCTCTATTTTACATCTCCTGTACGTCAATATATAAAATCGATGTAGCCAGTACATCTGCATCACGAATGGTTTCCTGGGAAATGTCATAAAATTAGCGAAAATAAAAATATCTCAAAAACGGTGGTGTTTAGGGATATGGAACCTTCATATAAACTAGCTGTAAATGACTCGCCAAATTCATTAGACCGATAAAAATTATACCATTCCATTAAAATAAAAAAGTTGATATCAACACCCTGTATAACGAAAGTGCTATAAAGTTGGAAATATTTCAATTAAATAATCACAGTAGGCCACGTCTACACTGTAAGTTTCAAAATCAAATTTCTACTAGAAGTTCAAAAAAATCTAATGTCCCAGTTCGGAGGGACACCCTGTATGTTGTTGTTTAGTTACTTCAATAACACTGATAGTGTTTTTATTTAGAAGTAATGGTTTCAACACACCCTCAAAATGCCTCACTGTCCTTATTAAGACGTTATCTTTGTACGTTTCTTTGTAGCGTAGTTGAAATAAAGATTATTTTACGCTGCATAATTTGTATAACGTATTTGCAAATCAAATAAAAATAATATCTAAGAAATAACATTTAGTGCCATATCCGAATACGGAACCTTGAAATTTGATTTTTTATATTGTGATCCGTATATTTTCCTGACCTCTTGGCGACGTATCCTAGGAAAAACATTATTATCTGGAGCCTGGGTTTATTTACTTAGGCCAAGTTCGAGTAAATATCTTCGCTTAAGGGGAAAATATCGGAGCCTTATGTATATAATCAAATGTCAAGACGTCTCAGAACGGAAGGCGACGCAGTATTACCTAAGGAGCGGAATTTCATAAACGCGACTATTTTCAATTTCGATTCGAGTTTATAGAATTGAAACGGCGCGTAGCCTCGCCCATCGTCGACACCACCCTTTACATAATCAGCCCAGAAATAGTTTTATTAAACCGGCTAAAACAAAAAATCAATGATAGCGCGAATTCTTGGACTGGGGCAGCACGTGACCGGATGGATGAACAACGGTTCATGACGTTTTAAGCCGGGGAGTCGAAAGGAGCATATTTAACGCGATAGGAAGTAGGGAGGGATATTTTATTCACCCAAATCTCCGGCTACATTCCTGATACTCTAGAAATTCTAACGTTTAGCAGTTATCTCGCTCAAAACTTTATGGGTGTTTCGTTTAATCGAAACAACACCTTCAGATTTATAGGCTCCTAGAAGTTTTAGGCCGGTTTTTCTATACCCTAGGTTTTCCTCTACTTCATATTT
Source organism: Protaetia brevitarsis (assembly GCA_004143645.1). NCBI lineage: Eukaryota > Metazoa > Arthropoda > Insecta > Coleoptera > Scarabaeidae > Protaetia > Protaetia brevitarsis. The sequence continues at coordinate 1,300 of RXPK01002895.1, read as the reverse complement.
TGATAATTCGTCAATATTTCGGGAACGCTTGATATACCGGGCTTTCATTTTCAACTGTGAATATGTGCTCATAAATTTGTATTGATATTTTTTTTTCAACATACTTTTTTTGCTAGTTTACCAAAAGCCTCTGTATGTGCAGGAAAACTTGATATACTTCCACATTGGTATTCCTCAAAATTTCTCTGCTACTTGTTTAATTATGAATATGTGGTCATAAAATGTTTTTTCCTTTGGAATTTCTCTAGTTGTCACTATGCACTGTAAAAAATTACAGTAGTTTTACCATGGTAAATCAGGAATGTTACATGTAATAACGTTGTGAATTTACCACAATAAATCATGTAAATTTTGTTTTACATGTTTTTTCTAGGATATTTAACATGGAAAAAGAAATTTCGGTAAAATTTATAGCTTTTTCATGTAAGTTTAAGATGTAACAAAAATTCAAAAGGAAAATACAGGAAAAAACATGTACAATTTTGTATTTACTCTCAAAATTTACTTAAAAGTGTAAAATTGATATTTTTTGGGGTATTTAGTGCAGTTTAAAAGTAATTTTACTAGTGAACTATTAATTTTGCTGTAAAAATATGAGGATCTTTTATATTTATTTATTTTTACTTGAATTTTCGGGTAAAACTATAGATATCATGGAAAATACGAAATTCATACGCCGCAATGTGATTGGTTATTGGATTATTTATCTGTGCGCGTAGATAATTCTATTCGTTTGTCGAACTTATTATTGACTCAATGATATCATGTACGTCACAAACAATCGTAGGTTTCGCGTAAGCGTGTTCATTCTTGATCCCTGGTTGAGCGATTCAGTATGACCTATTAAGTGCTTATAAAAGATTAGGTAAGTTTGCTTGCTCCTCTTATAAAAATACATATGAAAATTACTTCAGTGTCGGTAATATAGAGTCATATAAATATTACATACGAATTTACAGTACAATCTTTGAGAAAACACATCAGCATGTGAAATTTACTAGATTGGTAGAAATTTTACCTTATGAAGCAAATTTACGATTTTACATGTAATTTTACTGCAACTTTTTTACAGTGTGGTATTCTTATTAGTCTTTTTCAAATACTCTCTTTTATTTTGCAAATTTCTCAAAGGCCTTTTCTTGACTACACCCTAAAAAAAATGTGGTAAAATTACCCCAAATTTTTTTTTAATGTGTAGATTGAGTAACGACAAAGAAATTAGAAATAATTGATTATTAGGTTGTTTTATTATCCAGAAATATTAAGTTTCAGTTATCTAATAACATGTTTATGTCATTTA